>JAQGAH010000114.1:0-81649 GCA_034696885.1 Lepidocyrtus paradoxus | reverse complement strand
TAAAAGACATAACATTGAACACTCCGCTTCATGTTCTCTCTATGACTTCTCAAAATCCCGTGAAAGCATCATTCCTCTTTTAACAGAACCTAAACCTTTTCATAAGTACATACTGTATTGACCCTTTCCTACATGATATTATTAAATCTTTACATGGGGGTCGTGCCACGTTTCCTTCCAACCGACAAAATTAGGGGCTGTAAATTCTATTTCTGTTCAGCATACCGCCTTTTTTCTCTTTTGTGAGTCTGGTCTGGACTGACGTATGCATTTGCATACACACAGATCGTTTTCTTATTTTATTGCCCAAAATCCATCCAAAAATAACCTGGTTGTTCATTGTGTTTGCTTACTTGAATGTGTAAATACCTCAGCTAACGACAAGAGTCCTTGAAGAGGCTTGTAAAGTAAACTACTCAGGAAGTAAACAGGGCGTATACGAGTAATTGCATAGTGTTTATAGTATTTACTAATTACCTTCTTAGGGCAAGTCTACTAGCTTCGGAATTTGGGAAATTTCTCATAATAGGTAAATTGCAACAACAAAATTTCCCCTACTTACAATACAGGATTTCCTGCTTTTTTCCTGTTTATAAGTGTCCCGTAAACCCCAAAGCCTCGAAACGGAGAAGAGAAAGAAAACGATAGCATAAGTTGCTCGAGGAAAACCCGTGGTGAGCTTCTCTACTTTCACCGTATTGTACAATTAACGTGGGGAACAGTATGGAAAACTTTCTCATTCACTTTTCGTCCTTGTCTTCCGACATCCTCTTTTCATAATAGTTTCATAAGAAGGTCTGGTTACAAGCTAAAACAGAATTGTTTTTGAAGGCTAACCACCCGCACCCGCGGTTGATGTAACATGAAAGATAGTTATTGCTCATTTCATTTCCCTTTCTTGGAAATGAGTGGTCGATTTATCTCTCTCCAATATATTTAACGAGTGCGTTAATTTGTCTTATGAAAGTTGTATCTTATGATGATCATTCATGCAGAAAAGCTGACAGAAAATTAATTGAAATTGTAGAGTTTCTACGAAAGAATAGGCTCCTAAGCAGGCTCATAAATGAATTTGAAGGAGCTCACATCATCATAATCTAGCCCGTGTTCTTTTTCAAGCTAGTTCAAGCACCCTCACCCTCCACAGAAGGTTGACCTACATTTCGGTTTCTGAGGCTTAAGACTAGGATAATGTTTCTGAGAGTCCTCTTGAGCCTTTGCATTCACAACTCCCTTGGATTTCCCGTCCTCCCTATTTGCGTGTATAAATAAGCACGGGCTAAACTAAAGCCACACATTTACAATCTACACAAGTAAATACACAGGTCGGCATGTCGTTGGAGGAAAACGTGGGGAAACAAAAAGAGATTCTCTTAAATATAGCGGTTCCTTGGAACGTCCTCATCCTCATCAGCAATATCAAGGATGGGCTGGGCTCATTTCCTATGATTTTATATGCTAGGGAAGCTAAAATAACTTACTTTGTTTGGTGATGGTTCCGGGGCTGAAGTAAGGATTCAGGTTAGTCACCTTCACAATTGTAACAGACATTCTTTCAGCCGTGGGAAGGTAGCACAGTCCAATCAATATTTCTCCTCGTCTCTGTACAATACAACAAGAAACAAAGTTTGAGAGAAAGCAGGGAAAAATCTCATACCATTAATTATAATAGGTTATGTAGGAGGATGAGATTCAAATGAGGAAGTACATGTTTTAAAGTATATAAAATTTACAGGACTTTAGTCAAGTAAAGGACTAACATTTACATATGCATAGTATTACAATTTATTTTTGGTAAAATTATACTTAAATCAAGCTTGATCTAACTACTATAAAGTGCGTTCTACCCTACTTAATAGCATTATTATTATTAGCTTTGCTATTATTTTTTGAAATGCTTTTTAACAAAGGTATCATATTGCATACAAGGAAATGTGAGTATCCGCGGAATAAAATACTTGCTGCAAGTATCTGGTTTCATTTTACAGGTTTCTGACATCTTGCACATTTCAACTTATAATGGTGAAAGCACATACGAGCATAATAAAGTACTTATGAATTTGTAAATATATACAACATGAACAACCACTGACACAGTTGCAACAAGAGCTTCGTACGTAACTAGCTTGATGACTAATGATATTTGAAAATATGCTTTCTCCTTCAGGTAAAAATGTGATGGGTCAATGTGAGACATGAACAAGGAGAAAGTCAGGAGATGTTCTTCGTATCATCGTTAGAGTAGCAAATGCACAATCCAAACAGTCCGTTGCAATTCTTTATTCTCGTACCCATTCATTAGAAATCATTAGTCATCTCATATAACCAACTTTCTCCTACCATTGGACTGTATCTGAGTTCATTCAGTGATTCAGCACACCCGCTAAACAAATTCTACAGATCTCGTAGTATCCCTTCATTTTAAAACTTTGGAACGAAATTTGTCCTTTTCACTGTCACGCTCATTAATCGCAATTGTCAGTACTCAATCACTGTGATTTGTAAATTCTAAAAATTAGATTCTTACATAACTTATTTTTTATTTATCCATTAAATCTGAATCTCGCCGGTTTGAAAATGTAGAGGGAGAAAAAGATATTGCAAATACTAGTTTTCTAGTAAAATAATTAATGAATGCGATATAATCAGACATTGCAAACAAGATAACCGTTAACTAAAATTAATAAGCAATTACGCAAGCAGTTATAAGCATATGACAAGAGGATAGAATCAAGCAAAGTGCAAAAGTCCATAAAATTCATTTCATTTAACTCACGATAATGGGCTCCTGTAGTGAGCAGCTCAGGATCAGCTTTTGAAGCGTGAAATCCCGAAAGTCATCAAATGTCAACGTTGTAGAGCCCAATTCCGTGGGATTTCCGTGCTTATCCTGATCATATGCGGTGAACCGTATTAAGTAATTCTGTAGACCAAATCAAATGAGCGATTCATATTAACAATTATCCGCTCAAGTACCTATTGATTCTTACATAACATTTAAAAAAAATTGACGTATAACGTAACATATTTTTCGGGTAACTCATTACTAACAAACAAGAAAAAAAGATTAAAGGATTAATTACAAACGTCTTTATTAAAATATCAAAATTAATTTGTGATCCGTGAACATTAATAATTCATGAGTAGAGCTTATTTATACAACCCACACGCGGACTGACACTGGGTGATTGATGTATTCAGAAACATCAAGGAATTGAATGATCACATTGCAAACTCAAGTTGCACGTTAGTTAGATTAAAAAAACATTTGGCCAACATTCATTAGTAATCTCAGCACATGGCTACAAAAAATGTGAGAAGTGGTTCAGGCATACATATTAAAAAAGTTCTCGAAAAAAACTCAAACTTTTACCTTTAAGCTAGATTTGGAGAGCTGTGCTAAAAACTTCTCACTGAAGTCACAAATATCGGATGCCTTCTTCAGAGTTTTCGTTACAAATCGGTAGCGCATAATGCCTGGCTTCGATGCGTGCTGATTTTTGGGTTGGATCTCCAAAGTGAAGTAGATATCGCATGGTTGATTCACGTACTCACGAAGTGGAAGATTTCGTGCTTCCTAAAAAAAACAAAATTGGGAAAAGCAATCGTATCAGTAATTAACTTTAGCTTCGTTTTGGCTTTAGATTTCATGAACATGACCAATTTCCCATTTCAAGGATTTTTTAGCAAGCCAAATGAACATGACCAATTCAGATCTCAAGGATTTTTAGCCACTTGATCTTACTCCAGTGAAAGTTTTCACAAATCCAATCAGATCCACATCCACACTTTTCCTTGAGACTTTTGATATATGGGAGTGCTCTTTCAAAGCAAGTCATGAGTCATGCATATTACGTTGGAGCTTTAACAAACGAGAAAAATATGTTGATTCTGACTAATGCCATTTGGATTTGCGTCTACTCAACCAAAGATAATGGCACTACTTATGAAAATGTAAAGGAGCGGAAGCGTGTTGACATTAATGGGTCTGGAAGGATTTTCGAGCCCACAGCACAACATCATTATATCCTATCCCTTGCCATTTTTTATCATTATTTATTCCCCCTGACGTTTAGAAAGCAGGAAATGTCTGGGTGACTTCTTTCCTTATTAGAACCTTAAGAAAAACAACTGTGCTGCATTCACCCTCATTCCTTACCTACGTTACAATGTAACTATTTATTAGTGTGCAGATGATATAGTTCCATGGGAAAAGTTTTAGTCCTGGCTGGGCTGGAGGCGACGAACTCGTCTCAGACTATAGCTATCCAAATCTATCAAACTTTCACCTATCTACTCCACTGGGAATATAGCAAATGTGCAAAGGTGTTAACAGCAAAGCTGGTTTTCCCACAGATAAATAAATTCTTTTAAATGAACTCAACAAGCTTTTCAGTTTATTGTATTTTCTTTCATTTTTTTTATGCTATTCCAACAAAACGTACATCATATCCCAATACTACCTATAGGTAACTTGAGCCGTTTCAATAGACAGTGAGGAGGGAGTGAGGATTGAGGATCATTTCATTACATTATCTCTCTCTCATCTGAGAGTTGAGGACATGTTTTGAAAAACAAGAGTCATCCAGGAAACTGTCGGCAGTTTTATTTGAATGGAGCATAATACAACGACCTCTTCCTTTCCTTTCTTACTTTTACTTTGGCGAAAGTAAGATATGCAACGTGACAGTGGAAACGAAACAGTATCATCATCAATATATTATTCTGGATGTTCTTGACGTATTAAAGAGAAAATTTCTAGTCTTAGCTCATATTATTGCTCATATTCTGTCAGTTTTCATTGAATGGCTCATTCATGTTAAACTCCCTCCCACTTGGAGTTGGAACATTCGCCTACGTTTGAAATATAAAGGTTTGCTCAGCTTTGTAATTTTATCATCCTCAGTATTGTGTTTCCCAATGTAGTTATTATATTTTTACGCTGAATATTTCGAAAGGTTTCTCCCGAAGTAATAAACATAAAAATATATCATTTGCGTAAGCTTTCGTCATGCATTCAATTAGGGTAGCATGATTTGCGACAAATAAAAACTTTACTTTAGGCTCTGCTAGTTCTCAAGCTCTTTCATCAGGTTATATCCTTCCATGTAACACAACACATATCAGATTTCTAGTACTTTTCCGGAATATCCGGAGTTTCAAATTTATAACTATTTTACTACCTTATTTTATGCGTATGTTTTACAACTTTGTAGGTGTATTATAGAAAGCAGAAATTAGGGGGAAGAGACACCAAAGGTGAAAGGCTTGTTACCTAGCTGAATAGCAAGGGAAAGGTGATCATGGCATAAATAAGGGGAAAGTTGAAAAGTAATTAAGCTCTTCGCTGTGACTTTTACCATTTGCCGACTGTGCTAAAGTGCTCAGCAATCCTGTCAAAATGTTTGGCTTCCGTCAAGGCATAGGGGATACGAAAACTAAGTAAGTTGCCATTCTATTCCACAGCGTATCCAGATGCCACATCTACACATAATTACTCCTACACGATTTAACAAAATGGGCTCTTTAGCCATTCTATAAATGCTAATCTAACAATTAGACCTCAACTATGCTCCCAGCTAATTATAATGATATCTTTTAATACTTCGCCGGTGGAAAATGAAAGTACATATAAACTGGTATGCGGAGGAGTGGGTTGCACATTGAACTCTGAAGGTGGGCAACTTAGTTAGGAAAACATACAATGGTATGTAATCTGAGATAAACTAATCAGAGTTTCTTCCCCTTTCCCGAATTTCTCAGTTCAATAGCCAATTTGTTCGGGTTCATTTAAAATGGAATACTCCTGTGGTCTACCAACTTTAATGTACGAAGCACAAGCTAATTTATATCAAAGAGAAAAATGGTGAAAGGATGTTTTGATCATTTAGGTTGTCAACCGGTGAAAGCATTCTGGTGAAAAACGGGTTGGGATGTGATTATGATGCATTTGGCCAACAACATGACAAATAAGTAAACAATGTAATATATGATGAAAGTATTTGATGCGAAAGCTTAAGTAAGGTTCACTTACGATGAAGTCAATCCTAACCAAATTGTTCTCCCCTTCGTATTTGAGTGCGAATGTGAAAAATGGCTGCCGAATGTTATTATTAGCTAAGCCACTGTTATTTTGGCGTTGATTAGCAGCAGCAACGGCTTCAGCGGCCAATGCTGCCGCTGCAGCCCTTTGGTTGTTGTGAGCATTATTTGCTTCTGCGGTTGTGGATGGTGGGAGGTCTGAAGCAGCAATAACTGTGGAGGACGTGGAAAACGTCGGACTTTCACCCTGTTGATGAGCCTCGACCGCAACGGGGGGATTATCCCCATTGTCAGATCTCAACTCGTGGAGTTGACAAGTTGTTCCAGGAGTGTCAGGTGTTGTCGAGTTTGCTACAGGAGAGGTGGTTGAGTTCTCCCGACTGCTCCCTGTCAATCTTTGGGAAGAGGAGCCTGACAAGTCGTATGTGCTACTGCTACTTGTTTCTGACATGGAGCTGTAGGTAGAGTCCCTCTTTGCTGGCGAGTGGAAAAGGCGAGCTAATTCATCCTCTGGGCTCCTTATAATGTCTGAAAATTATGATTAAAATGAATTTAATTAGGTAGGAGAGACGGGATGGGATCATGACATGATGATAATACGATGATCCTCTTAAAGTGATCTTTAATAATAAGTTCAACTCAACCTGAAGACTGGATACCTTCGTACTAATAAAAGTATATTTAGAATATGTATGCCTATGACTATTCATAACAAATCTTCATATGCATTCATATGCCAAATCTTGCATAAGAACTCAGCTTAATTTAAGTCGTATTAGTTCGGTTGTATTAACGTGACAAAATTTGAAAAACAAATTTAAGAGTATTGTATGGGATTCACTAATTAATTCGTAGTATCCAGTAATATTTCACTTTATTTAACATTCGACACTAATTAGTCATTTTTGTAGTGTTAGTCTTTGCAAAATCCTTGTTACGTAAGATGTTTTGTCCGAGTTTTGTTTGCTATTTCGGAGGAAAATAAAAACTAACATTGAAACAATTTGTGCATCAAGCGTCTTCTAATTTAACGAACACTATAATTACTATAATGACTATTTACTAACGAGCGCAGTCGAATTTGGTAAGTCTTTTTTCGTCATTTCATATAATTGTGTACTGATTTGTGTTTGGCGTTGTTTTCCGTTATGATAATTCAAGCTAAAGGTCGCAAGTTAATAATTAGAGTATAATATAAGGCTAGTTGACAAATTAGTATTGCAATGATTTCTTGGAAAGGAACATAGTTGATTGCAAGGCCATATTGATTATTCACGGTAGATGGTAGCGATCACATGTAAAAATTGCTTAAATATTGCTACATTTTTGTCTGGATTACGCAATCCAATATGAAGGATATGAGTTTACTGTGTAGGGCTAAGATTGATTCGACAAATAAGATCGGTGAAAGCAAACCAGGTACCGAATGAAAATTTCAACCTTTTCTCAACATGATTAGTTTTTCCTTCAAATCTGCAATGACTTGTTCCGGGCTGGTGTGGTTTTCATTTTAAAAACTCTAGATAGATTGAGGACAAGGTCGAAATCGGTTTTGTCTTTATTCTGCAATCCAGTACAGGCTGGTGTATGTATTAATAATGCATACTGATTAATCCTTGTTTTTTAGAGATATTGACGAAAGCAAAGTTAAAAGCTGCTAAAATCTGTACATCATGGTTTACCAATTTGCCAAAAACACCAGAGAAAATTTTCAACTCTATTTAGAGTGGGTGGAGAAGAGAAACTAGGCAGAATCCCTAACAAAATATGCACTGGGGTAAATTGAGATATAAAGAACAAGGTGAGCAAACTTACTTTCTCTGTATAGTCCAATGGATGGTGGGTATATATCGGGTGGATACCTGATGCATATCATGTCATCTAGTTTGTGCTTCTTCTTTTTATCTGCAAAGGGCAAAAATTTGACATTATAAGTTGTACAAGCCATGTCAAAAGATATATCATCAAAGCCATAGACTTTCAAACGATTTTTCTCTGTAGATTGACTTGAAATGACAAACTATAGACAAATTAATTGCTATATCATTGAAGAGGAAATAATACATGTCAGAAGCAAAAGATTTCCAACCCCCTCCACCCGTACCAAGAAACCTGAGAATAACAAAAGTATTTTATACTGACAAACATCATCCTCATTCCTTTGACCTTACCTTCATTCCAAATGATTTTATGTAACCAGCAGTTCTTCTTCACAACGCAGAATATGACAATGAGGGTGAGTGATGTTGCAAAGATCCCCACTGATGACAACAGAAGCTTCTCCGAACTCGTCAATACTTTCATCGACATGGTTGCTCTGCTCTGGGTGGGCTTTTGGGGACTTTAGAGAGCGACAATAAACACCCTGGAAAATCCAAAACAAAGAGAAACGAACATGTATTAGTGACCTTGAGATGTTTTTATCTGTTTGTGTGTGGGAGTCGTTAGACATTTTCCATGCGAGATACATTCTCCTTGAAATTGGGATACATTTCATCTCTAAATCTTCTCAAGTACTGATTTTCGAGGACCACACATGGATCATTGATTGTGAGTCATGCTTCGAAATTAAAAATAATTAAGTATATTTCTTTCATTTTGTATCAAGGGCTGAATAAATATGCTTCCAGATATCATCGCATGAAATTTGCACATCTACTAGGCAAATATGTGTCATATGTACTTAGACAAAAGACAAACAAAAGAGCACGTTCGCCTTGCATGGGAATTATGTGAAATTGGGAATACTAATTTCTCACGATCTGCATAAATTTTTATATGATGCTTGCGGATGCATTAAGAGAAAATGTGCTGGGAAATTGACAACCTGAATTTTTTTACCTCTGTTATGTATATACGAATATATCAGTTTTTTCGTGTTTGAATGACATAAAAGAGAAAATAAGTAATAATGACAACGTGATCTAAAATCTCATCAAACCAGTAATTGCTCAGGGCTCCCCTTTTCAGTGTTCATTTCTTTAATGTCCGGATACTGCACTATTTGTCGAATTTGCCAATTCTAAATGTGCACGAGAACTGAAAAGAAAAATCTTAGATCCGGCATAATCATATTCAGTAAAAATCCAGTATAAATATACAATTATATATACTCTCGCGTGGCGTATCAGAAAGACAGAAAAGTTGTTTGTACGTCTGTAAAAAACAGTTTTCGTTATTTTTATCGGTTTTCCCTTTAACTCGAGTTACTCCTTCCTCTTCCTCATTATGGAAGCATAAACAAGCAACGTGTATAATTACTGTCTGGGGTTTCGAAACATTCTTGATGATTCTGGTGACGTTCATCAAGGTTACGTCGGTACTTACATAGTACTTACTCGAACTAGTCCTACTCCTAACTCGTAAGGCAATGTAGCAATAATTCTATGAAACGTTCACATCATGTAAGGAAACGATATCGTGTCTGATCTGAACTGAACCCTTGTAATAAGAAACTAGTTATTTTTTTATCTCTGCGATCTGTATCACATTTACAAGTGCCACACACACTGCTCGCTTGCAGAATTGCAGGTTAATAAAAAACGCTGTCTTATCAATATCAAGAATGAATCACTCGTCAGAAACATAATACTATTTAACCTTAATCTTAAATGATATAGAATGCGTCTGACGATGACTGTTAACCCAGAATTCACTTACCCGCCGACAAAATGAGAAAGGGTATATCACACGGATTGTGATAAAATTTCTGAAATAAAAATGTCTAGGAAGTGTATATTTTTGCAAAGGCAATGTTACCTACGGTTTGAAGAGACAATAACATGATCTAACAGGGTCCCGTTGACATGATCTTAGTAAGATTTGCGATATTGCTGATTTTAACAAGGGATGCATATTTTATTACATAGTAGTACAAAATATCTTCTCTGAATTTTGAGATTTATGACAAGTTCCATTGTAGTTCGACAAAAACATTCATACCATTTCTCCAACCTAGAACCTTGCGGCTGACTTTTCTGTACTATTCTGTAATCAAACAGCTACATATAATACAGAGGAAAATATTTGCATATGCACCTACATTACCAAATACCAACATACCTAAACTTTCCCCACAATTTTACCTTTGTAGTTTCCACTCTATTTAAAGGGACTTAGACTGAATACATATTGTATGAATATATTTGTGCACTCATTTTTGCATGTTCCATAAAAAGAAAGGGAAAAGGGATGTAAGTTTGAAAGCTAGATGTAACATAGTCTCATTCTCATTCTTAGGTAGCTATCACTTGCGGAAGGAAATCAGAAAGCAAAGTTGGGAGGGATCCCATAAGTAAGTAGAAATGGGACCTATTGACTTCTAGGAATGGGCAGGAATAAATTTTCTGGACTGTTGCACCACACAATGACAATCTGCACACCCCCAAAAAACGTAATAATATCACTTGGCTGCTCTCTTCAACTGTCCTATATTAGCATTCCTAGAAATGTGGAAACGTGCCTTCCATTTTAATATGTGGGAATTGGGTTGGACCTATCCAGCAAGATCCTTGTCTAGCTATGGCTATAGCCATGTATGAAACCTACGAATGGGTTAAGTCAGCATTTTGGAATATGGATAAAGTTTCGAGTTATTACTCATGCAATTTTCAACATTCCAAAGTGACTTCTCGGTTATGATATATTTCGTTCCTTGAACTGTATGGGGTGAAGTGAAACGAATATTTGGGATGCGCAACACGAAGGCTACGTGTCGCTTGCTTACAGCTCTTTGCAAAAGGGATGAAGATACATAAGATAAAATGTTCTTATTAAATACAGTATCAGATTTGCCCCAAGCAGTCTGCTACAAGAAAGTGAACTATTTTCAGTCGCTGAGGCAAAAAATTGGTTCATCAATTGGTTTCTCATACCAAAAGCAGAAAATTGTCAATAGGAGCCTCTGAAGTGAAATCAAGGAGAAAATCTACGAATGCGACCTTGTTGCTTTCTCTTTCTGCTTTGCAATAACAGGGAATACAAGAATTTGAGTTCGGTCAAAATTGAGTTATTCTTGGGTTTTAATAAGATTCCATTCCATGTAAGCATTCACAGTATGATTCTGTACTTCTTTCCATGAAACTGCTTTTACATTAAAAACTACTTCATTCGCCTGGCGGTTGCGAAATCCGTACAATTCTCCAGAAATTCCAGAATAAACACATTTATTGGCAATAATGTCAAATAGCTAATACAAATAGAAACCCGGTAGTCGCGAGTTCCTGTTAAACCCTAAGGATAACAGAATCGGATATTGACCGACTTGTCTACTCCATTAATCATAGGTAAAACTACAGATAAGTCATATGGGTCAGTCTAACTAATCATGAATTTTCTAACGCGTAATATATAGTTTATAAGAGCTAGGCTCGTTTACGAATGAACTGATCAAATATAAAAAAGAGGTACATAAATAGGTACGAGATAGACAGGTAGGTATAGCAGAGAAATATCTATACATCCCGTGTCGAAGCAGGTGTGTGTTATGACAAAAGTGAAGTGAAAGCTCATAAAACTTGCCCATTGTAATTGCTGCCATTATATACGCGCACACTTTCCCCATCAGCATTGCACATTACACTTAAACGTGACAAAAATCCAACTTTCACTTCGAGTAACTCTAATGAATGGGAATTATCAGAAGAAAAGCTGGAGGCAAATGGCAAATCAATGGGATCAACTATTGCCGGTGCAAGTTTGGGAAAAGAAGCCATACGGGACAAGATGAGGACGAAACCATTATCTACCTTCTATTCCCTCCGGCCCATTTGGCTATATCACATTGCAGCATTGTCGCAGATACCGCCATCATGATCTTTCCAGGAAGCTTCCTATTCTGGAAACAAAAAAAGCTAGTGCCAGCTAGCCTCATAGCCTGCATACCTATTTCACATGGAAACGTTTCTAGCAGTTTATGTGTGGGCTGCTGCTGAAGCTGCTGATACTCAGTTCTGAGAAACAATGAAGTGTGAATCCCTAGAATAGTGTTTTTCTTAATCTTTCACAGTAATCAAAATCATCAGGTATGTTTTGATAGCAAAATGTACTTACTTTCGGTATGTAGTTAAGTACAGAAACGTACAGAAACGAAGTATTTTTTCAGCTATATTGCTTTCCTTCTTCCTGCTACTGGATTTACTTAAGAGTCACGATGCCAGACACGGGTCGAGCCTCTCGATAATGATTCGGATTATCACGAATGAAATGTTAACAATGTGAGTATATGGATTGGATAATGTGTCTATTTTCATATAGTGTGGAGATGGCTTGAAAATAAATGTAATTAAAATTAATCATGTGTGTTATGAAGCATGCCTACGGCTTTTATAGTCATAGCAGGTACACAATTATACAGTTTTAACTAGCTGAATATACTATTTTTGGCGTATACACAACTGAAACTGAAATAAAAAGGAACAGTAGTAAAACAACTGGTTGATGAAACGTGAGGGATCGGAATTTTTGTACTAGGTATGAATAAACAATGTTATATAGTATAATAGCCATGTATTTACTGCAAATCAGAATGGAATTTAAGACATATCCTTATACTTAAAAGTACCTCTTTGGATTAGGCAGTCAATGTGATAATTAAACCTTCCTGTAGCATTTCATTCATATCGTCAGTTATTCAGTTACTTAAAAGCAGTTTCAGGTCAATCATCATTCCCAATGTAAAGTAGCTGTAGCTGAATAAATGCTAATGGACTTGTACTGTTTTGTCGAGTTGAATTAAGGTTTGTAATATATGTTGTATGGAAATGATATCATGTACTTAATTGCATGTTAAGTTGATAATTTTTGTGACATGGAATTGTTAGCCCAACTTGTTTAAAAAATTAATGTAGTGTAGTAGGTAATCATGTCATCTGACGTATTTCTCACAGTGCCCCAACTATAGATTCCTTAAATAGTCATAGTCATAGTGTGTGATCTTAACCGATTTGTACTTTTTCTCTTCTTCATGCCAAAAAAAATCAAGTCCAGTATTTATAACCTAATTAGTCGACTGTGGCCGGCACTCCCCACACGCGTCCTTTAATGCAGGGCTTGGGACCCTGGCCTTATTTGTAATGCCCTCCCATGATGAAATTGCTTCTTATTAGAAGAACACTGCAATGCCCCTAGAATCTTCTTCATTAAGATGAAACAAGCCATGAATTTGGTGAAAGCACATATAATGATGATGAGGACATTTGTCGCAGCCCAGCGAGGCGGAACTTTTCATGGACAAGTGAACAAAAAAATGATCCATCCTCCTTTAACCTTTTCTTCAAAACCTTTAATGAGTCTTGCCGAAACCTAATCAACACTATAATTTAGAGGACTTCCTACAGCTATGAGGAAAGGTGGATTTTTTTTACTTACGTTCCTGTTCCCGTTTCCTGTTCAATGGTGGAGATGTCTCGTGTTCAAATGTTCAAGCTTCTGGAATGAGCAACGCAGTAATAACGCAAATCGATTTGATGATTATTAAAATGAAATCAAAGGCCGCTTAACAGGATGCATACAACTGTAGCTAGTTTATATCCCAGTTTCGTGCTTCAGGTAAGAGTTTGGGTAAAAGTAATACAAGTTTGCCCCATTTTTCGTGACAGTTGTAAGTACATTACTTACAATTTGCAATAAATGGGGGAACCCAGCAAGGCCTTTTCCCTGGCCTGGCTCAAATACTTTGCAATATTAAAACAGGAAGCCAGCACAATCCAATCCAACTCAATGCACTGAACTACGTAGTTTTTCAGTATTAATCAAATGGCTATATGTATTCACACCACACGCATAGTAGATATAAGTAGGTGTGACTGTGCACGTTTTCCCTGACTTAAGTAAAACTGTATGAAATTGCCTGGAGAAGCAATCGGCGAAAATACACAAGCACAGAGCTTGTTTTCTCAGCAAAGCTTCTTTCCAATTGTAAAGAAAAAAGGTGTCTAGAGGTCCGGGGAAGGTTGCTTTCTCCAACGAGAGTGTGTCAACACTGGCAAGTAATTTGGCTCTGCTCACTCCTCTTAAGAAGCGTTGCTGTTGATGGGCTAGCGGGGAGCTATATAGCGAATCCTGGCTTTCCCTTCCACTCTAAATAGAGCATGTCCGTTTAGCTGGATTTCGACCAGGAGCAAAAACTCTCTCCTGTTAGGGTTTTCAAGGAAAACGTGAGCCGTGTTAGGAAATCCAGGGAGGAACAACTCAAAACTAACTTTATAGATGTACAGGTAACTACACTAAGAGAAAACACAATTTTTTACTCTTTACGGAAGCGCTTTCCATGAAATTCCTATATGGAGTGGGAACTCCTCTTGACATGTTCTGACTTGAGACTATTACTCAAGATTTACTTCTAAGTGATTGTGAAGCCGAAGGAGTTTAAACTCAAATCGCACAATGCAACATATAATAATCTCATAGTCTACCTGAGAAGGTATGCAAGCCACTTGGAGTGTGGAGGGGAGTGCGTTGTAAGGAAACTCTTATAGTCCTTCAGTCCAATGTAACTGCTAAGAAAATAGTCTCAGCTATGCTGACACGTTTCTTGAGTTAAATTAATGAATGTAGTTCTTTTCTGCATAAGATATACGCAGTTTTTTTTTATCAGACTATATAGACCCCTTTTGAAGATGAATGGTTTCCGATATCCTTCGCAGTTTTATTTTGTTTTGATGACGATGCTGATCATGATGATATGATGGTGGCAGGTTAGTGTTCCACATTTTCTCCTCATACACTTGTACTATCTAACTTCTGCAGGATGTATAAACACACCCAAAAGCGGTTGGCTTTTTTTTTGCAAAGGCCGTTTCTTTTGGCTAGTTCCACTCAAGCTTTTGTGTTGTGAACACACGCATACATCATTATTGTCTCGCTGCTGGTGTTTTCACTAGAGTAAACGAACACAATCACATTTTTTATTCATGAAATAACTTGCGATGCAATTTACTATTTTGCCAAATTGCTCTCGCGGTAAATACCTGTAGGACGAATTTTCCAAGTTTTAGGCCCGGGATGGGCAAAAAAAACTTTAGCTTATCGTTTAGATTTCCCCACATGGGAAAAAAGGGATAATATATCAGTTGCAGTTTGTAGTTCAGCTGGGAAGGCTAGAATGCATTATTCAGTAAAGAAATAGTTTTTTTTTCTACCACAACTATACCCTAAATGATTATGTTAAGAGGGAAGCTCTGCAGCATGAATATAGATGATGATGAGCTTTGGCATCATCATCTCTCTTCCAGCTTTTCCCTTTCGAAATGACTTTTGGATAATGATAATGGAATGCACCAGGATGAAATTACGCTACTTATGTGATAAGTCAACAGAAAGTATTAGCAGAGAACAAAACAATCCGACATGAAATCATTATAACTCTAACACGAGCATTATCCTCATCCCAACGCATGTGGATACTGAAATGAGGATGATTTCGAAAATGTTTTGATTCGATGCAGAAATTAGTATTGCGAATGGAAGGAGTCCATGCTATGCTTCCCACCACCAACACCACACCGACCACTTTTACTTATGTAGCTCGAGAGCACACATTGGAGGTTACTGGAACAAAGCTGTGTCAACTTTAACTGGCCAGACAGACATTTAACTCGCGTTTAGCCGAAACATACTCTTCTCACTCAAACACAACACGATAACTCTATTGCACTGTCAATTTTGGCAGGGGTGCGCGCAATTAAGCCAACCTAATCACTTTTTGCACAACTTCTTGATAGCAAACTTGAGCAAAAGTTTCACCTTGTCATTACCAACGTACAGCTACGTGTTTAGCCTCTGACAATATGTCATATAAATACTTGCCCTGTTTCTTTTTTTTTTTGACGGGATGTGTGAACTAATAAGGAACATATTCAACATGCCCTTTCATTTCATTACGAAAGACCTTCAATAAACACGTAAATAGAATTATTAGGGGAAACTTGAGAACAATGAGTAGCTCACCAAGTACATTGTTAAGCTATGAGTGACAGATCTACTTTATTAGCGAATTATCACTATGAACATGGCAAAAAATTATAGAACTTTATTACCCATGTATGAATTGACTTTGAGCTTCAAGTTAACAATGGGATGTTATCAAGGCATTGGTGTTGGCCGCACTACTCACTCACGTCAATACTAAACCGCATCCCTTAATAAAATCATGTCTGCTGAACCTTTGCACGATTAAGAAAAAAGGGTATTGACGGGTGAAAGAAAAGGTGCATGTATAACATCATCCTACAGGAAGACGCAGGTGTGGGGGATGTAATGCATCAAGTTTTTTACTTATAAAGAATGGCTACTTTGCAATATATTATATCCACCTCGCTCCTCTTTTCCAAAAGTAGATAAGCCCGAGCCACCACCATAGGCGCTTACTCACTTATCTGTATAGTCTGTTTCTTTGTTGCACGCTGCAAATGGCAGGAGCGTTATATTACATCAGGTTGATCGCTCTACAAAAGCAATAAAAATAAGAGCTTACGGTACTCTGAAAACACTGAATGAACATAATAATGATATAGTACGTGCCCGCGAAGATGGAGGGCAAGGCACATAAGAGCTGAAGAAAAAAAAATATATAAAAATTTATAAATAATAATAACAAACAGCAATAAATAGACATCCGGAAACATTCATTATGAATTTTTTCAAAAGGATCGAACCTACATCTTCTAGTCAGCATTATATATGCTTTATGTAAGGAAATTTACATCTTGTATAATAAAAAGCGCGTATATTATATTGCAATCATGAGAGTTGCACGTTTTTCTTTGTAATAATCACATTATTACATATTAAGGTTAATGAATAATGAAAGCAAGTTTAGTTTAAGTAGGGTTATTTGCTGTAGACTCATTGTATTTTATGAGGATTCCTGCACCAGATCTCAAATCCAAATAGTCACTCGAGTTTCAAGAAGGAGATCATTTTTCATATGCCACTTCCCCTCTATAACTATGTTTTATGTTTGGTGAGATTTTATATTAGGGATACATAAGTGCAATTTGCACTAAGGTTAAAGTTTGCAATTCACTATAAAACTGAATCCGACAAACGGGATTGTAAAGGGAAATTTTAAAAACTCTGTTGATTCACTCCTCTGCTTATAACCGTTTAAGAACATTTAGTTATATCTACTTATGTAACGCTTGTAGTGTTTAGCACACGTTGTTTATGTAATTTGCACCATTATTGGTGCGTTCAGCTTGGACCTTGCTCATTTAGCAGATAGTTAAATACTGTTTGACACCCATGCTTAATTTACCTTATCGGACCGTCATAAAAAATGGGGAGCGTAAACCATCCTAAAAACGCCTTATCAATGAAATAATACAGAATCATCTTCAATTAATCACGTGTTTGTTGTCTTATATTTTATCTATCAAATCTTGTGTAAATGAAGGCAGCATCATTTATTTAATTACTCCATCAAATCAAGGAGAGGACACAAAAAATCCGTATTAACTAGCAATAAGTGGCACGTAAAAAACCTAATGAGGATACAGTATAATAAACTTATGACGCAATAATTTTTTTATTCCCAATTCTTACTCAGTCCATTATTGAAGGTTAAGCACTCGTCAGAGGTAATGAAAATGGGTTTGGACCCTTATCCTTAATAATATCATTTCAAGCGGGTCATCCAGGGAGAAGGCTTAAGAAGGCTTTTTGCCCTTAATCACCAAGAAAGGGATCGTAGAGTAGAGACGCTCGGGGCTTTTTTTTCTTAAGGTTGATTGATAATGATGAAGTGCACTGCACTCGGTCGGATCTCCGAGTAAACGAAGTGAGTCGGGCTTTTATGGTCGGTAACTTTTCAAATTTTCCTTCTCTCAACTCTGCTCCGGTCAAGTATTCACTGATCCCTCTTCCATTTCAGATAACCATATTATAAAAAAACCTTACAACTTCTCATTTATATCACCAATAATGGGAAAGATGTTAAATAGCGATATGGACACACATAAAGTATGCCTCGGTCTACAAATGAATGATTATGATTACAATGATTTTTATGATTTTGATGAGATTCTTCAGAGAATATGAAACTGATTGCCATGCTTGTGCGGAGTTGCATAAAAGTATTGAGATGGGGATGGGGAAAGATATAAAAGGTACCTACTTTGCGAATTGGTTCGTCTGCTCTTCTAATTTAAGCTGCTAAACTCTTTGTATTAATAGGGTTATGAAACACGAAACATGATTGCTTTATAGAATATGTACTAATAACATACGAATAGCTTTTTCCGGTCTGATGCAAGTGAAAACCTAAAACCTGAAATTTTCTTAGGGGCTTGTCCCTTCATTAAAACTGAGTTAACACAAATAACAAATTATGCGCATTTCCCCCATTTAAAACAACACTTCCTAACGTTAGTCTAATTTTTTAATGGGTTCGAGGAAGTGGCATCATGGCTAGATGGATCAGGAAGGAAATGCCCAAATCCAAAGGCAACGTATCGAAAACGATCTTTCTCGTCTGGGTCTTGAGAATGCGTAGATTTTTAGCAAAAACATTTCAACGGGTTATTCAGCAGCAAAGATAGAACCAACATGAAAAACATTTCATTTCAAGGAAAGTGATAGTTATCAGAAACGGATAGCTCGTGAACACGCAGGAATTTTTCTACCCATCAGTATCAGATAGTGCATAGGAAATACATTAATTTTTCTCATTATTAAAAAGATTGAATATAGATTCTGTATCGAATCATTACATTAAAATTTGCTATAATTAATGAAAATCTTTTCGGATATGGATTGGTTGGGGCGAAGAGAGACGAGCCAATTCGTTCCGGTGATGTCATCTTATGAAGAACTCTTCATTTTTTAGCTCAGACACAGGTAGTTTATGGATATAAGGATGTCTGATCAAGATAATGATAATGATGGATAAGGTTATCCAACATAATATTATTATCCCACTGTTTCATAATATAATTGTAGATGTAGCGAAATGCTGAGATTACAACAACGGCTCACATATACGTACATGGTCCATTATCTTTAACGATGATGATGAGCTGAGAGAAGATATGCCAAAAAGGAACAGTGATTTTTACTGTTAGATTTTTACTGTTTGCTATGGCTTGCCAATCGGAGTAATCGGTATCAAGTTGCATTTTGAAGTTTTAATGACTCTGTTTTGCAATGAGACGATGAAATATGCATGACTCACGATAATATAAAATTGTGCTGATGGAACATTCATCACCAAAGCACTGTTTGAGTTGGCTGCAGAACCTATAAGTAAAAGTTAAATATAAGAAGATATGTAGTAGGAGGTGCAATTATTGTCAAGTCAACAATTACCAATGCAAGATATGCGCAATTGTCACTTCACACTAAATACTGATGCTACTGGAATGAACCATGATCTATTTCATGTAATAAGGAATAAATTTAAAGTATGCATTCATTTAGTCAGGGTCAAAATCAACAACAATCTCATTCCCATCGATCCATGAGACTGTTGCAGTGTAAATAGTCAAGATTGGGGTGTAGTTTAAGGTCCATTTTCCTTAATTAAGGAATGTTGAAAACCGCGTTGGAAAAGTATAAATAAACAAGATTTTATAAACGTTTAGTTCGCATCTATTCGCATGGCTAGTTCCGGCCATGGTCATGGTGGAGGGAGTTCCGATAAAACCAAACGGAGGTCAAAAGAGAATTCGCCAGGTCTACGTAAAAGGTATGTTTCCAAACTGGTTTTGATGATTATGTGATGTCGCTTTATAGGCCTTTTGGCTTATTGCAAGTAGAGTAGGATAATGTAATGAGGGTGAACTCATGTCAACTCATGAAGTGTCAAATTACCATTTTCATGAAATAATTCAGCTTAGGTAGGGTAGGAGATAGACTTTGGATGACATGTCATAGAGAAAGATGACTTAGATGACATAATTCATGACTCATGAGGAAGCGCATGTTATAAGTAGATAAGGGAAGCATCTTGCATGCGAAGGGCATGAAAACGGGATAGAGCGTCAGATAGTGCAAGATACACGAAAAGTCATAGATATTTGACATTGTTATTGTTTCTATTTGCATTTGAATTGAATTATTAGTAATGTGGAGGTAATTTCAGATGCATAGTTAGCATATGTAAAATATATTTGTCATAAAAAATTCGTTTTTATGCGTTATTGTCCACCTCAGAATGTCATTACATCAATATTTACATCATCATCATCATCAATTTATCAGTCTTTTTAGTCTAAATTATGATTTTTTGATTTTTATAAGTTCACAATATGAGTAAGAGTATAAGTATAGCAGCTTACTATTAACTTATGAAACTGAATGTTGATCACTAAAGTACTTATGTACATAAGATAACATCGAGTGCTATAATCTTTCAGTCCACGCACTGCCACTTTTTCAATCAGTTCTCCGATCACAAGGCAAATACTAGGGATTCCGCACAGAATCTCAGAATTCTCAGCTTCAGGTTGGGTTGAAAGAGCAAGTGATACAGTAAATAATTAAGTTCATAGAATTCATTCGCTGACCTGTTTCATTTTTATGGTTTATTAATTATCGTTATGCATTAACCAATCAATTATTAAGAGTATATGATTTGAGAACGAGACGGGCAACAGTTTTTTTCCCCTTCTCCGAACCGAAGGTATTCTGGCATCTTTAGTCATAGGTCATTTCATTTTGACATAATACACTTTTGTTTATATCAACTTGGACTAACAACTTGTTAGTAACAAGTACAAAGTATGTATGTATTTGCATCGCATAAAGTACGATCCAAATAACATTACATTTTATCACAATTCTTCACCTTTTTCCACCCTGCCACATCAACTTGTTCATAGTCACCGTCAGAATTTTTTCGTACAAACAAAGGACCACAAAGGAATAGCCAGAATGCATGGAACTTCGAAGTTTTGTTTGGCTTTGCTTATGCTTTTAGCATCATACTCATATCATCGAGAAATGAATTCCTCCTTCAAGTCCCAACTTTACTTTACTCGTATCACCAAACTACAATGCATAACCAGCAAATAGCACGGGCATAGCGTAAACATCCAAGCCCAATTCAACCCTTTCTATTTGATCCATTTGTACAAACATAAGAGCATATATGCAAGTATACGTCTCTTTCTGCTTTCCTCCTACTATTATTCCTGTCATTTGACGAATCTTACCTAACTTCAATAACAAACATACATATCGTCTATAGACTGTGTCAGAACCTATCCATACTAGCGTGATTTTCCTCATTCCCTTCTACGCAAACTACTCCACACATAACTCGGACCACACAAGGAGCCTGTGTTGCTAGTGCTAATACTTGAACTTCCATAAAGGTACTTTGCATCATATCCATATCTCTCATATACGATAATACTTCTGTTTTTGTTCTTATTCCTAAGACATAAGAACATTCTCATCATCATCATCAGCATCTGAACTCATAATAGTGATATTTCTTTATTCAATCCTTCCTATATTCTTATATTCCTCTGCAATAGGTGATGTGATTGGCAGATATTATTTCACTATCTAAGGAAATTATATGCATATGCATTTTAGGCTTATTTTAGGTCTAAAGACTATATATTTAGCCATATTTAAAATCATTTTTTTAAACTCACAATATGACGTAGACTATTCCTATCCACTGTATGATTTCCACACAGTAGATGGAATTATTGCATTTCATATCTCTATCTCTGTGTTTGTTGGTGCCACATAAAAAAAACTATCGTTCACTAGCCCCTGCTCTGCCTGCTGCTGTGTACTAGTTATCTATTTTTAATATTTTTATTAGGGACAGAACAGGCTAATTGAGGAGCAGAATCGTTATACTGCAACAATTAAATTGTTACGTAATCACCTGAATTAGTTTGTCTTGTCGACGTCGACACTCTTGTTTTTTGAAACAAATTATTGTGATATTTACAAAGAGGAAACTGATGACTCATTAAAGTCAGAAGTCAGTCCTTCGGAGGAAAATTACAGATAAAAATTTTCCAACAGAGAAAGAGAGTTGAGTAGTGCGTCTTGAGTATAGTCATAATAGTGAGAGCTGGAGGGAAGTGCTCGTAAAACTGTTTGTATTGGAAAGCTGGCTTCTTTAACTGGATGGTTGAGTGAGTGGACGATTCCTTAGAAAAGAAAATGTATTTTTTATTACTTATTCATATTTTATGCATATTGACATTGATAAGCCACAGGATAAGGTGATAGGTGACAATAGGCGAATAGGCGTTGTTCTTGATAAGCAAAATTTCCAAGCATAGAGCTGTAAGGAAAGATGGGAAGGATATCATTTTTTTCACAGCTCCTTTGCAGCATCCGAAGAAGCCCAATTCATTTTTGTAATGTGGTGGGGTCCACACAAGTGCACATGCCCATTTGGTAGTGGTGATGGTACAGCTGAGGAGCTTAAATTTTAATGGTTCATTTGAGTACTGGATTAGTACAAGTTCAGATTGGTTAGCCCAACTGAACTCGACTAAGTACACTCGTTAAAGTTTCCAGCAATATTGCGAAATTGAGAGGAAGGAATTGATTGAACTAGTTTGTTGTGTTCGTACAGACTTTGAAGGAGGAGTTTAATTTTAATTTTGAGAAGTTTTTAAAAGTTGTTTTTTAGCGTGTAAGTTTATTTTTATTTTTAACGTTTTCCGTTGAAATTTCTAATGAAGCGAAAGAGAGGGACACGGAAGTTGAGGAATAAGTAAAGGACAATTTAATATAACTTTTGTTAATTGTGCATATTTAGGGTTGCAAGTTCGTTGAGAAGTAGTGACGTGGTTTTAAATTATTTTCTCCTTAGTTGTTGATTGTGATGGATAGAATTTGATTGGATTTTTTAGTGTTTAATTAATTTGTTTTGGTCGAGTTTTAATGGAAGTCATGTCACTAAATAAATAGTTATTTTATTTATTCATTAAAAGTGAGTCTTTAATTAATAGGGCAAAATTAAGATTAGTATGATACTACTTGAACAGTTAGACAATTTTAAAGATTCAAGAACTTATAATAGCTATGTGGGACTTTAAATATTATTTTGTAACACTTAATTGTACTAATGCCTTGTTAAATCAAATATCTATAAATCTATATGAATACATGATGCTTAACGCTAAGGTTGAAGAGTTTTAGTATAGATGATAGAGACTTTTTATTAATGAAAGTTAAGTTTTTATAACTAATCAATTGATTACTATTGATATTAAACCTTTTGATTTTTCTTTTTCAGTGAGGATACTGGAAACAATGGGTCAACAATAGAACCACAACCTGGTCCATCACGTGGTAGAAGAGGAAGCGCGGCCAGTAAGTGTACATTTAAAATTTAAAATATTTAGGAAGAATTAAATTAAATTATCCTTTTCTGTTTCTTAACTTTCTTAAGTTAAAACGCTGTATACTGTACGTGTACATTGATTCTGTAAATGCCTAACTGAAATTATTGTTCATGGATTTTCAGGTACTAGTCCGTCGGAGTCACCTCAGCAGAAAAAGAAGCAAAAGTTAATTGAAGAAAACGATCGCCAACTTGCTGTAAAACTTCAAGCGGAGGAGAATTTGAAGGTAATGGACTCCTCCGAAGAGTATGAGGACAGTGGAAATGAATCTAGCGGGGAAGATGTCGAATTTGCAATGGAGCGGGATGAGAGGGGCTCCGCAGAAAGGCAACCCGATGATGATTACACGTTTCAAGTGTTATCCACCGAACAAATCGTCCAGCATATGATTGACTGCATTCGTGAGGTATGTATGTTAAAGAATCCATAGAGTGTGCTAATGGTGTGTTTGATTGAAGATATTTTAATTTTAATTAATTGTATTTTGTCATGACAGGCAAACATTGTCCTTCAACTTCCCCCAACCACCATGCGAATTCTTCTGAATCATTTCGGCTGGGACAAGGAGAAATTACTGGAGGCGTACTATGATGGCGACCAAGAACAACTTTTTCGTGAAGCTCGTGTTGTGAATCCCACTGTTACTCGAACTCCGATAGTCACTGGTAGCAATAGCGTAGAAGATTGCGAGATCTGTTACACACAGAAACCGTCTTTGGTAAGTTTGGAAAAGATGCTATATTTTAATTTCCATCAGCAAGATATATCAGGAAAGTCATCAATAAGTTTAATTCTTTATTATTTTGTTTTTTTAAGATGATGTATGGAATGGAGTGCGGGCATCGTTTCTGTACCCAGTGTTGGGCAGAGTATCTTACCACAAAGATAATTGAGGAAGGCATGGGTCAAACGATCGCCTGTGCTGCACACAATTGTCCAATTCTAGTTGATGATGCCACAGTCATGAAATTAGTGACAGATCCTAAGGTTAAACTTAAGTATCAGCATCTAATTACGAATAGCTTCGTACAGGTAAGAGTCGACTTTAAAAAATCTGCATAGCTCAAAACTCATTTTCATTGTCAAGTCATTTTATGAAAGGTTAAAGGTAGATCTAACTAGAGTTTTTAATTTACAGTGTAATCGTTTAATGCGTTGGTGCCCTTCCGCGGACTGTACTAATGCCATTCGGGTGCAGTGGGTGGATTGGCGGCCAGTGACCTGTGCATGTAGTCACGTTTTCTGTTTCCAGTGCGGTAACAATTGGCACGATCCTGTTAAATGTGTTTGGCTCAAGAAGTGGCTCAAGAAATGCGACGATGACTCAGAAACGTCAAACTGGATAGCAGCTAATACAAAGGTATGAACTTAAAAAACGAGCGTGTTTAATTGTAATCCAGTAAGACTTCTAGCCAGTGTCATGGATAAAAAATGTAAAGTAAATATATATTTTATTTTTGGTTTTGCTGTTTATAGGAATGTCCTAAATGCAATGCTACCATTGAAAAGGATGGTGGTTGCAATCACATGGTATGCAAAAATCAAAACTGTAAGGCTGATTTTTGCTGGGTGTGTTTAGGACCGTGGGAACCTCATGGTTCGTCTTGGTATAACTGTAACCGTTATGACGAGTCAGAAGCCAAAGCCGCAAGAGATGCACAGGAAAAATCCAGAGCTGCTCTGCAACGCTATTTGTTTTATTGTAATCGTTACATGAATCACATGCAGAGCTTGAAATTCGAAAATAAGTTGTACGCTTCCGTGAAAGAAAAAATGGAGGAGATGCAGCAGCATAACATGTCTTGGATTGAAGTTCAGTTCCTCAAGAAAGTAAGTTTAGGTTTTTACATTTTTTTGGAAACAATTACATTAACATTGCTGACAAATACCTGTTATTCTTAAATGTATGGAAGGCTGTCAAATGTTTTATAGTATCATTAATTGGTATTAATTTCTTTCTATTTTCCCGATTTAGGCGGTTGATATTCTCTGTGAGTGCAGACAGACCCTCATGTTCACGTATGTATTTGCCTTCTATCTGCAAAAGACCAACCAATCGGTAATTTTTGAAGACAACCAACGAGACCTGGAGTCTGCTACCGAGAAGCTATCGGAATATCTGGAGAGAGATATTACATCGGAGAACTTGGCTGATATTAAACAGAAAGTAAGAACCAGCTGTTTATTTAATTGCTACTTTTGCACATTTGAGTATATTGATGGATGATTTGTTAATATCCACTGATGATCTAAAAGTATTGTTTTTTTCTCTGTAGGTACAAGACAAGTATCGTTACTGCGACAGCCGTCGTAAAGTGTTATTGGATCATGTTTACGAGGGATATGAAAAAGACTGGTGGGTTTATAACGAACAATAATTTTGTTGACTTTATATCAACCTGAAAAATGGTCTCGCAATCTCTTTTGATGTAGCCAAGATTTAGAATCTTCCGATTGTATTATTATTACAAAATCTCCAAGTCAGTCGTTCCCCATAAAGTAAATTCCCGTCTATTCCAATTTTAATCATTGTATATTATCATCTTATATCGAATAGCTAACCACTGACTTATTTAGTTTGATTGGTGCAGATTCTGTACGGATTCTGTTATTCACATAAAAACATGAATTTCCAGTACTTCTCCAGCTATCATTATTCACTAATATTATTGTATGAGTATGAAATTACTGCTAACTTCTTCAGTTCATTCTGGCTAATCCTATTTTGTTCCGTGTCTGTAACTACCTAAGTAATTTATCTTTATATAAAAGTTTTTGTCCCTGATCAATGCTATGCGTCATTTTATGATATCAATAATAATCAGCACTGAAGGCGAGGCCAAGCAATGCTACAGGCTCAAACATAGAATAACGTCATTTTTAAAGAAAATCCAGGTTTTTGAGATTGCATGTGGTAGTTAATAATTTCGTACATGTAAACACTTACCAAATCTTCGGCATACAAAACACAAAACTGTTTAAAATAATGAAGAAACATTGTCGTCAGTGTCAGAAAATGTCGTGTAAGCTCGATGGGGTAAGCTAATATTCAGTTTATCTCGCTCGAGAAGTGATATTTGCAGTTCTATGAGTTTTCTTACTAGTAGCTAACTTTCCGGTGTTTCCTTTTATTTTTCTCAGCTCTTACCTGCATTGCTAAGACATTTTTCATTGAGAATTAGGCCATGAGGGTTGTTGTATCTATTTTAAAAGGAAGGAAATAAAATATAAAAGAAGTTATCATTCGGTGGCCGCCGAATGGCATATAAAATCGATATACTATCAGTGCATGAAGTGAAGTAACTATTTTTATGGTGTGTGGCCTGATCCTTTTGCGAACGTTTCAGCAAGTGAACAACTTTCATTATGTGCCCGAAAATATGCTTGAACTAAATTCTATATTTAATTACTTTAATTAAGCTTAACTATGCAGTTAATCATTGAAATTCTTACAAATTACGACTACGTAAAGGTAAGAGTTGAGTATTGATCTAAATATGTAAAGAATTTTATAGATAATAGGCAGTACCGTCGATCGATTAAATCGGAAGTGATTTTTGTTGACACACACAAAAATTTTGTATAGGTGTAGTTAATTGTCTTCGAAGCATTTAATTTGTAAGATTTATATAGATATATATTAGTAAAATTATTAATATCTGTGTTAAAAAATACGTTGTAAATCTTTGAAAAAAAAACAAATAAAACGAGAACTTGTGAACGATTCAAGGTAAATACTTCATGGGGTTCAGTTGTACAGTAATTTATTCATCGGTAAATTTAATAGTGAGCTTATCTTCTGTAGTGAATTGGTTAATTTCGTTAATTTATCATTTCCGATGTATATTGCTGCAACTTACTCTGCAAAGCTTCTATTTGACGAAGTAATTTTTTGTTTTCCCTGAAAATCCACAAAAGTAGTATATCAATATTTCATTTCTTGCTACTTATTGCAAACTTGCAATCAGTCATCAGTTTAATTAGTCAATATCAAATTGAAGGAAGCCATGAACTTACCACTGCAATGTTAGTCTATTACGGCACTCCATGTCGTAAGCATTTTGAAGGCTATTTGCTATTGTCACTTTCAAGGAATAATTATTTTTCTCTGATAGAATTGTCTGGTATTTAGTCTTTAGGAGGTCGTATTCCGATCTGAAAAAAATATAAAAGTTCTAACATCAGTTGAAATTGGATTCAAGTAGTAATCCACATTTTGCATTGAATTTCTCTGTACCTAAGTGCCTTGAATGCTGTATCGTAACTTTTTGATTTGACAACTTTCCCTGAAAATATGTTAGAGGTTCAAAAGATAATAGATTAGCACACATAAATTGCAAGTAAAACTAAAAAATAGACTTCCTAGTTTTTACCTGCTTTCATATTAGGAATATCCCTGCAACTTCCAGGTTTCGAGTCCATGTCAGCCGAAAGATTACATTCCAAATAGACAGGCTGCAGAGTTTCGGGTAAGCAGAAAGCGGAGCAAATTGGACATCTTTTATTTCTACGAAAAAAATCCCTAAATACTAGTAACTGAGTCCTGGACTAAAGCATAATTTATTATCAGGACTTCCAAATAATGAAACGTGAAAGAGTACCCTTTAATCTTCAACCAGTTTTCTAAGCAGTCCCTATGGAACATATGGCCACACGTAGTGACAACATTCCCATTCCCAAATGGACGCCTTGCTTTCAGCAACGCACTCTCATTTCCGGGAACAAGGGAGCTTATACATATTGGACACTCAAAGGTTACATGAAAGTTCACCTTGCCATTAGACATCTTCGCGCCTACTCCGCTATTACCATTAATACTGCTCCGAAGTTCAGTTGGGCTTAATTTTGAAAGATTTGATTTATTCAGACCAGAATTGTTCCTTCTAACGGCAGACAAAATGGCTTGTGGAGACGGCACTGACGAGATTGTAGCAGACTGTTGGAATTGCTCCATGTCATTCCGATTCTGGCATTCAAAATTAGATGGTTCTTGAGAGAATCGTCCAACAGCTAATTCATACTGATGATGATGATACTCCGAGCATCCATCTACGAAGTACCCATCATTGTTTAAAAATGAGGCAGCGCAATGGCGCCTTGAAGCGCATGGCTTGGGACCAGAATGTGATGATGAGTCTGACAAAACTTTCGACGTTTCTTCGACTGCAGAACGAGATCGGGAACAAGTTGACTTGTTGCTAATTTGATTTCTCTTCATTCCATTTGCAGTTCCCACAATATCCTGAGTCTTACTTGACTTGGGCTGGACCCACGATGAGCTCTTCTGCATTTTGGAAGAGCTGGCGCTATGACTGACCGCCGAGTTAGAACGACCATTTGTCGAGGAGCGACAGGAGTTTCCAAGTTTTCCTTGGGATGAGATTTTAGTTTTGGGAGTGGATATCGATCGACAAGAGTCATCAAGACCTGTTGCAGTTGACTTGCGGGAAAGACTGGGAGTTACTGGTCTGGGAATTCTGGAATGTTGGCGTTCCAATTTGCGAACATTACTGCTAGCTTTTTGCAAGTCTCGAAACGCCTTGGGTGCTTCTGCTTCATAATGTTGCTGACACAAGTTGTCCATTGGGCTGAGAATACGCCCTTGAGGTATGCAGAGATTGTTCATCCGATGGTGGCTTCCTCGTTGAGGAGGTCGAGGGAGTGAGTGCTTGATATGATCCGTAGCCTTGATTCCCTCGTGATGGCCAGAGTTATAAGTTTGAGAACTAAAAAGTAAATTCACGTCGGATGCTGATCCCCTACTCAGAAGGCGTGGGGTCTCATACATGGGTGGGAACTTAAACTTGAAATTTTCTGACAAGGGATTTTGCAGATATGCTTGATCACCATCATTCCTACAGTTATTAAACGTGCCTTCACATGGATCTTGACCTTCATCCCTGTTAAAACATCGCATGTAGCATCTGGGACAATACAGTTCCTTTAAGGATGCCATTTCACCTTCCTCCAGATCTTCCTCCAATAATTTCTCGCAAACAACTGGAACATAGGAAAGAGGGAGTATATGCTTAGTTAAAAAATTTAACTTAAACCAAAAGAATAGGAAGTTAATGTATGAAAACTTACCACATGTGAAACAATGAGGGTGATAAAATTTCTTATCATCTAAAGTTCTCCAGGCAGTATAGATCCCTTTCCCACAACGGGCGCAATATTTCCCCATCACACCCGCCATAGACTTCATGCTTACCGTTAATTTTGAGTAATTCTAAGTTTTATACGGAAATTTGAGTTGGTTGTACTATTTCGAGAGTAATTTAAAAAAAAACGCTAAAATTTTGATTTGCAGAGTGGAGCCCCATGTATAAAATGATCTGTATTAAAAATGGGTGTAGTTGACTGAATGTTATCCTTAAAACTATTACTGATAATGCACATCATTAAAATTAAAATATATATAATACTGTAGTAAATATGAATTCGTCTTGGAAATCTCCTAATTATATGCAGTATTTTACAAGAAGACGATTGTCTGATTGATTGACCATGCGTAACATGATACATGATTAATGGTTATATAGTAATGATTATGATAATCATGATATATACATATGATTGATTAGATCATAAGTTGATCACATTTAGCCAACCATACACTTAGTTTGTCTTTCACCATGCATTGATATTATTGAATCGTTGACCGTTGCTAATTTTATGTAACTGTTGATGCTATGCTATAGTTTGACAGTGAAATATGCTGAAAATACAAATTCGAATACATGGAACAACAATTAAGTATTATGTGAATTTTATTATAATATTATCATATTTATCATAATTTCAGTACAAATATTAACTTTCCATGAAAAATCAGGCAAAGCAAAGCAGGTGCACTTGAGTATTTACATTCACATAATAATGCATCTTTCTCGCCTTTGTTCACTTGTGCATCATCTCTATTCTTCGTCCTGTCTTGGTGTGGACGGGATTTTGAGGCGCGAGATGAACCATGGCATTTGGCTCGACCGTTACCTGTTACTTTTCCCTTCTTGTTTACCAAACTAAATCATGGTCTCTGCTGCATGCCTTGTTTGGTTGCTTTGGGAAGTCCACACAGGTCACTTCACTTGAATCAAAGCCTTCACTTTACATGCATGCAGAACAAGTTCTTGTTTACGTGACTTGAGGGAAGGTCTTACACTTCAACATTTATACCTTCAGGTACTGTTCTCCAGCAGAGTTTCTTTTAAATTAAGGCACCTAACTAGGTACTTACGTATATTGTACTACATAAATACACTACATATTGCTATTTTAGCGGGTCAAGGTTTGACGTTTTTGGATGCCGGGCAAACGCGGGTAAAAAGTCATCCGTTGGTCGTAGTATTTACTGTCAACTGTTTATGGTCTTCGTTGTTTAAAGTTACAATTTCATTTCATTTCATTGTTGCAATTCAATCAGAGTACAAACTGTTGTATTTAATATTTACATGATATATCCATTATTTTTATATCGAGAATAATTTTTACAATTTTAACTGCTTCCGTATGTTTTGAAAGATTGATAGGAACTAAACATTTTGGTGCAGGTGGACAGGTGGTAGTAGGTCACCGCTGATATTAAAACAGATTACTAATTACTGATTTAAAGCTAGCTTAAATAAATATGAAGGTCAAGATCCCACTAATCAACTACATAATAAGGTTCAAACTATTTTGTCAGTGATTGAAAACTGTTCGGAAAAACGTTGGAGCGTTGATGGTTGAGTGAATTTAATTTGTAAGATTTACATAAGACACTTGGTGTTGTGACGTGATCACATGGATATGGCTAATGCGACATGCCTGACTTTTATGAGGTTAACTAACAATAATGGTATTTATTTTTTACAGTTCACATAATACCCAATCATAAGCGGAGTGTAATTAGCCCGACCCGCCACACACCAACAAGAATCAAGAGCAAGGAAGAGTAACTTGACTGTCAGGTTTTGAATTTCCACGTTCCATTGTACTAATATCTGTTGTTGGTTAGGAAATTGGTGAAGAGGGATTTATTATTGGTAAGCAAAACACGAAAAATATAATTAACCTATATTAGTTTATCAGTATTATCAGTTTTAACAGAGAATGTACAATTTAGGTTGTTTTGTTGCGTTGATTTTATAGTATTTAAACTGAAATGGACAATGCTGAAAATGGGAAGCTTCCAGGGGGTACCGGAACCAAGCGAAATTTCGGCAACGCTCGGAAAGTACTGGATACTTCAGGAAGGTAAGAATGTTCCTTGTACTGATCTGCCAATGTCTTCATTTTGAAAGACATGCCTTAATTGCGATGTTGATAATAATGCCAATGGGTTTACTTTTTTTTGCAGTTTTCATCATAGTATAAATGGTCTGAATAGTTCTTTGGCGAATTTAAGTATAAGCTTTAGTAAAACTCCAAACAGTCGTGCGAACACGGAAAAAAAGCTGAACAAGTCAGGAAGTAAACTTAGTAAGACGCCGGTGGTCGATAGGTTTGTGCCAGATCGAAGTAACTTTGAAATGGCTCATTATCTACTTCAGAACAATGATAGAAGTTTTAAAGGCAACAGCATCAATGATGGCACAGCAGATGCAAATAATTCTGACAAGAAGAATAGCAGTTTGTATTCAAGATCACTGACGGAAAACATGCTGGGAGTTTCGGATCTCAATAGTGTTCGAGTTGTTAGCTATGCTCAAAAACCTAAAGGACCACCAGAGGTAAGTCAATAACTTTACTTTTAATTTATGTTCTTTCGTTTATCAGTTAGTACATACTTAACGAATAAAATAAGAACTAATATGGCGCATTATTTTTAGGGTTATCAAAATGCGCTGAAAGTGGTGTATCAAGGATCTGCTACCACAATTCCGAATCCCTCTTCTAAATACAGGGTGTACCCAAAGTCTCCTGATCGTGTTTTAGATGCCCCTGATATAATTGACGATTTCTACCTGAATTTACTAGATTGGTCGACTACTAATGTCGTTGCAATCGCATTAAGGGAGCAAGTTTATTTATGGACAGCTCATACAGCTGAAATTCAGCGGATTCCTTGTGATGAGAAGGATGTGTAAGTAATTATGACATGACTTACGTATATATCGATCGACCATAGCTTTTCAAAATCATTGAATCGGAAATCGGAATATCAAAAGTTTAAATGTGAATGAAAGATCGTACCTGTACCTCTTAATTAAATTTATGTTTTTGACTTTCACAGGTTACTATATGTATCTTCACTTGGCTGGCTCCAAGATGGAAGTCATATGGTTTGTGCCACAGACAATGGTCGAATACAAATATGGGATGTAGAGAGAGTTAAGATGATTCGAAATCTTAGGAGTAGTGATTCGGAAAGGATAGCTGCCATGAGTTTTCGTTCTCATATGTTGACTGAAGGGAACAGGCTTGGGACTCTTCGTCATCATGACCTTCGTGTCGCGGATCATGAAGTTATGAAACGAGAAAATGCGCATGCACAAGAAGTAAGTATTTCTTCAAATTATTTATACGATATCGTATTATTATAGTTAACAAAAATAGCAAAGTTCCAACTAAAACAAACAAACATTGCTTTTAACAGATATGTGGCGTTCGCTGGTCTCCAGATGGAAGGTTTTGCGCAACAGGGGGAAACGATAATATTGTTTACATATGGGACTCAGTGAACATGAGCAATAATTGTCAGCCCGTTTGTACGTTTTCAGACCATCAGGCAGCCATAAAAGGTACTGAAATAAGGATGATACGAAAATATAAATAAGCTTTAACACCAATTCAGAGCAAGTAGTTATTTAAATTTTTTGTTATTTTTGTAGCAATGTGCTGGTCACCGTGCCACGCAAGCGTACTTGCGACAGGTGGAGGAACAAACGATAGAACTATAAAACTTTGGAATGTTTCAAGTGGGACACTCCTTAAAAGCGTCAACACTGAAAGTCAGGTATCTGCGTTGATTTGGAGCGAAGCGTACCGCGAAATTCTTAGTTCTCATGGATTTACAAAACATCAACTTGCATTATGGAAGTACCCTGAGATGACAAAAGTTGGGGAGATGATGGGTCATACCGGAAGAATTTTACAAATGGCACTTTCTCCAGATCAAACCACAGTAGCGACGGTTGGAGCTGATGAAACTCTACGTTTTTGGAGGATATTCCCACCATCCAAAACCTCTTCAAAAGATTTAAAGGTTGGAAGAACGAAGGCGTCTTCAGTACTGTCAGGATTTCATGGTGTACGATAGTCGAAATAATAATTTGGGAATGTTGTTTGTATATTCTTTTTAGACAGGTTTGAAAATTTAATTTATTCATTTCATCTTTTCGTTCCTTTCGATGTCTCAGTAGGAAAAGATGTATGTAGCTCAGTCTTAATATTTTAATCGTAACACCGACGTGTTTGAAGTCGCTGTCTACATAATTGATCTCCCAGTTTATGAAATATAAAAAGTGATTATCTCCTCAATTAAATTCATATATGCAATAAATCGTTGCGTATTGAAAGAAAATGCAACAAAGTGTATAAAGACTGGTTTTTCTTAAATACGAAGTAGTAAGCTATATGTAATCTATAATGTAAGGACCCAGAGCAATTGCTGAATGTTTATGAGCATTTATGTGATCAAAAACATAAATGACATTATTTTTTAAATGGGTTTGACTGTATGTTTAGTTTTTTAAAGTTACATTTTAATAAAGTGTCTCAAGTAAAAATTTTCACTCTAATTGTATCACATATATTTTGTATGTTTCACTTATAATCAAAAAATTGACTACATCTAATCTAGTTAAACTACACCAATGGTTCGATCCATTTAAAAAAAAACTCTCATCGTTATCAGATCATTTAAAATAGATTCTTCTATTCAAATTGCTGCCTAATTTCTTGCAAATAATATTAAAGAAACTAAAATCAAGATTCCCGAAAGATAACGAGTAAAACTGCTTTTTACGACGAAAGCCAACTTTGTATGTGGCCCATCATTAAGCCCCTTTTCTTGGCGTTGCCAACATTAACTGTAGGTTGTACGTGTTTGGGTCGTATTTGGGTGACAAATTCTTTCAGTTCAGAGAAACTCGAGTGCTCCGAATAAGGCACACCTGCATCACAATAAATAAGAAAGTTAAATATGACATGTGTTAAAGTTAAAATGTAGTGAATCTTTTAAGCGTTTGTTTGCAGTGTGAAAGAAATTGGAAATACATATTTTAAACATGCAGCTTTTTATACCTATGATCGTGACCGTGTCACCGTAATGAGTTCTTATACAACAGCCAGAGCTGGCCGAAGAAAACTGCCAACCACTTGGTTTTATACCGATTATATTTGTGTACTGAGGGTATTTGGCTAAATATTCCTGTAAATTCTACAATTTCAAAAAAAAATATCAATTTATATCTTACATTATCCCATGCAATTAATTGTATTGCTAATTAGATTTACCAGAATTCGTTTGCTATTATACCTTTGCGCTTATGGAAAACATTGAAACAACGTGCACTTTGCTACCATTTTCATCTGATGTCAGCAAGCTTGAAAATTTCGGATTTTCCAATGCGTTGATGATCTTTCGCTTGTCAGTATTACCATAAACTTTCGATCCAATCGCTTCAGCCAAGGAAAAGTAAACTCTTTCTTTTCCTAGAGGAGCATTATTATTATATTGTCATTATTGTTATAAATACAACTCAAGTGTAAAGTGTAACTAATTACCCACCACTTCTTCAATTATACTTACCAATCAAGTAACTCCCACATAGTATCAGGGTCTTTGGTCTGTACTCCAGTTTTCTTTTAACTTGGCCGATTACGTTTGCTATTGACTCACGCTGTGTTGGAAAATCGTATTCAGGGCTGCAGTACCTGAATTTTGAATGAAAGATTTCATTTATGTGACAATTTATTTAACGATGCAATAATATCATAATCTACTTACGTCGTGTCCAAATACAAAGAGTCTACAGATAGTCCAACCATGAACGGATTGTCAAGCATGTCTTTCGTAAATCTAAAATCTCCAGTGTGCAGTATTACTCTTCCATTTCTTAGGCGAAATATAAACATAACTGATCCAGGACAGCTTTTAAAAGTTAACATGAAACATAATTAGCAATGTATTTTATTGTCTTGTGGTTAGCAATTTAACTAAATTGTATATTTAATAATAATTTATGCGCAATTAGAAACTTACTGATTTGCATCAATGAGGGTTACTTCCGTATCAAAAATTATATAAGGCTTATTAACACAAAGTTTTCTTATATACTTATCCTCCACGTAAAGCTTCATTCGAACCAAATTGCCTAAACATTTAATTTTGGCGCAGATACATTAATACATTGTAGTATCAGATATTTAGCTAGGAATATCCGAAATAGAAAATGATTTATCTTACCAGTTGAATGTGTACAAATAATAGTTTTGCAAAATTTCTTCGTAAGTCCAATATAATGGTCCGAGTGAAAGTGACTGAGAAAGTAGACTTCCATTCCTGGAATTAGACCATAATTGAACGCATCAACGCAGAAGGGAACTCCTGCAAATATGAAAACACATTTTCATCTGTCTGTATACATGACAATTTGAGTTAAACAAATGATGAATGACAAATGAAAATGATTAACGTATATGTATTTAACATTTATCAAATTACCAGGAAGTATCTTATAGAATGGACACACTTTCGTTTTTTTGCCCCCGTAGGGATCCTCCGTAATCACATCATCGTTTAAAATAACCACATTTCCAGCAAAGTGTTCAGGATTTTCGGAAAACGTCTCTACTGCGTCATCAAAAGAGCTTGGTTTAAATAAAGAATCTAAAATAAGTTCAGTATCAACATCAGGCACTTTTCCAATTTTAGACAACTGGAGGGCTTTGCGTTCTTCGGGTGGAAGAAATATTGGTGCAACTTTGGCAGGTTTCTTGGAAGGCAGATCTTTTGAAGTAGTTGTTACGTTTGTCTCCATCTCCGTTAACGCTTTACGATCTAATGATTCCCCAATCTCTTCCAAACTACTTTTCATTATATGACAGTTAATTTCATTTGTGTTCGTGGCTGTTTCTTGTTCTTGCATTTGTTTTGAGCTCAATGGGTCTGTGGAGGGAGATCCTAACCTCGGATTTTTCTTCAGAGGGCTGCAAGCACTTTTGGGTTTGAAAACTATCACAAACATATAGATAATATTTTATGCTTAAATTACGTCTGTAGTTAATACAATGAAAGTGAAAGAATTTTTTAATCAATATGAAATGGTCTCATCAGAACCAATATGATTTATGGACAATCATACCCTTGGAGCGTGGACTTAGCATCAGGGCCCTTTTTGTAGATGATTTAATAGTTTTCTTCGTGGAAGGACCAACAATACTACTGGAATCTTTCTGCTGGTTCTTCTGCATTTGTTCCATGAGATTCTTCCATGCTGACTTCCCGAAACCTTGCGCTGTTGTTGTTGTTTGGTCCTCCTGTATTGTGGAATGTAAAATTGTGACCTCATCCTCATCCTCCTCTTCCTTAAAAACTGGTTGGGAACTCTCCTGCAACAACTCAAGATCTTCCAGCTCCACGTTTGGCACCTCCTCGAAATTGAAATCAACCTCTTCTACTTTCCCCCCTGGAATCACTTTATAGCAATGATCTTGGATACTTGGATCTTTTTCTGTTGCTTTTGTTTCCAAATGCTTCAGGGTTGACCTTTCTTGTTCCGCTTCCTGGTCACGCTTGGACTTTGATGGGAACGGGTTTGCCTTTGAGGGTTTGAAGTCGTCCTCATCATCATCATCATTCAGGTTCACTGAAAAGGTACGCGGTTCAATTTTCACATGGCTTGCGGCTCCAGCTCCAACTTTCTTAGGCCTCGACCTGGATGTTTTAGACATCTTCTTGGTAGCAAACCTACGCTGCTGCTAACTCCCAAACTGTTTCCTTTTGAAACGATCAACGACAGGAACTGTTAAAAATAAATTTAACATGATATCTTAAAATGAAATACGAGTGAGCATTTGCTGACTAAACTATAATTAATGTGGTGATAGTTGATAGTTCACCGTTGGTGTACCTGCAGTCTGTAGGTGCATTTGACTGAAATCCTTCTTGTCACTTCTCGAACCTATATAACCTCGAAATAACAAACCGATTTATTTCAGTTGAAGTCCCTCTTCAAGATTCACTGTTTAATCAACTAACTACTTTAAAAATGGCTGGCCCGGTCAAGCTGACATAACATTTTCCATGAAATTACAAACCACTAGTTTATGAAACAGTGTAGATTAGATTTGGACGTTTGTTTGTATTCGTTCTTCTCCCTCTCTTGTATCAGCTTTCTTCTTTGAAGTCCTTTGTGACTCATTCATTGCTGGACCTGCAAAAGTCAGCTGACATTTCAGCGGGTAAACACATGACTGGAGAGAAAACAGCAAGTGTTGACAAAAAATGTCACTGTCGTGCAAGACTGTCGTGTCGCCCATCATCCAACAGACAGAATCGAGCATATTTTGCAGTGAATTTAATAAGTTGAAACCGGAAGTGATGTCGTTGTAGGCTTATCACAACTTATCTCCCGAAAAATTATAACTTTGCTAGTACTGAGTTGAACTGTGTATTTCAGTGGTAATTGGTTTATTACTCAGGCGGAGTAAGTACCTTGCCTAAGGTAAAAGCACTTTACATGTCATTTAAATTGGCATACAATTATTTATTATTTAAATATGTAATGTATTTGCATTATCATGACATGAATAATTAATTGTCAATTTCAGGCGAAAATGATGTTTTCGAACACTTGTAGAAGGATGTCGTTGTTCCCGGTGCTGGTTGCAATTATCAATTTGTCCCTCTCAACGGTAACATTTGCCAGCAAGGATGAACTATTTCAGGAGTCCCTCTGGATCAGAAGCCTTCCAAGTGGGCATATACACACTCTCATGGAGTTTGAAATCACAGATCTTGTTTCCAGGCACAATCCAGATCATTCCCGTCTCTTTCCCAGGGCGTTATTGGAGATTTTAAATGCTCACCATGTTCATGAGCTGCATTATAGCTTGACGCAGGGTTATTGGAGGTTGGATTCTTGGGGGGAGTCTGGCGCGTCGGCACCTACGGGTGCACAGATTAGCGCATGGTTTGCATCGGAGGACGAAGAGTAAGTCTGCTTTATTTTATCCACAATTTTAATTCAGTTTCTATTAGGTATTTAAATAGGATGGCCTAATTCATCGTTAATGTATCTACGTTTATTTACTTTCTCATTAGGAAAGCGGATGATAACTGGAAAGGATTAAGTAGCAGGCTAAGTGGTCTGACATGTGCATCACTTAACTTCTTGGATAAGGAGACTTCCATCGAGCCAATATTTTCGTACCGGCCGCATGGAAGGATTCAAAACGCCAAATCCCCCAAACAACTCTTTGTGCGGGTGGGACATCTTCCAAGGGAGAATATATGTACAGAAAACTTAACCCCGTGGACAAAACTTTTACCATGTGGAGTTATGGTTAGAATGAAATAAAATTACTTTTATATGAACATTGTGGTTTCAAATTTATTGAAAAACGTGTTTCTGAATATTTTAGAGAGGAATTGCGTCACTGCTCAGATCTAAGCAAGCATTCAACAGTCATTACCATTCAGCAGCAATAGAATTTTATCGTCTGGACAAAGAAGTTCGTCTTAAATTATCACTGTCTCTTGTGCTGGATCGACCCGTAAATCCGAGACCTCATGAAAACTTTGCTCGAACTATTCTTGGATCACTGGCACTATTTCCCTGTCAAATGGCTAAGGAAACTAATATCAGGGTTTGGAACGTGTCCGACTGGCTCAGCATATATCCGGAGAATTTCAATAACCTGAAAATAGTGGAGATTCCTCCTGTTAATGAGGACAATCAAAACTTGATATTTACTCCAATAAAATATATGGGAGGTAATTGATTTCTTCAGTCAAATGCGACAAAATACATTTATTTCTACCAATAATGTTTTTAAGTAATTATCGATTTGGTGGTATAAACTAATGTGTTATTTTTATATTTTTTATGTTAGGTTATGGACAGGAGTATGGCGAAATTATAGTTGAAATGACCAACCATCTTAAACATAAGTTCTTGAATGTCTTGTACGTGGAAGTCCTTCCTTGGTATATTCGACCCTACTTACATAGCCTGAAAATGGAAGTGGCTCACAAAGATCAGAAGTATCCGATTTCAGCAGGTAAACAAAGCTATCATTTAACAGTCTTGTTATCCTCTAGTTTGAAAATCGCATTATTTTCATATTTTGAACTTTGATTATGTTGTTTCAAAACAGGAAATATCTTCCATTATACACCTGGCCGGGATCGAAAAATGATGCATAAACTTGAGTTAGATGTAAGCATTCCTCCCAGCTCTACAGTTACTGCAAAGTTCACGGTGGAAAAGGGACATTTGAAATGGGATGAATATCCTCCAGACGCCAACCATGGGTTTTATTTGCCCGCTGCGAGATTCGAAGTTAACTTAACCAACGAAATCAGCTCAGACATACCTTCAACCAATATTCATAACTACTATTCTAGAATTTTATTGATTAACTTGTCCACACCGGATTTCTCAATGCCATATAATGTGATTTGTTTAACATGCACCGTTGTTGCGTTGGCCTTTGGCCCAATTCATAACATCACAACAAAACGACTTCAGTTGAACCTCATTGTATCTCGGAAGGATGTGCTAAAGAAGCTGTGGGGAAACCTTCGTGGAAAAAGTTCAGAAGGTGAGAACACCACTGACATCACAGCACCATCGGAACTGTCAGAAGAAACGGTCGTGGATGAGTCGTAGGCTTAAAGGTTGTGGTTTCTAGTCTCAGAGTTTTATATATTAGATATGCATAAATGTTTTGAACGTCTATAGTTTGTTGAGTATTGTTAAAAAATATTTTTTTCCTTTGAATGTGACCATGTTTGATGGTAAGTTATCTTATTTCATTCCTTTGTTTAAAAGATTTTGTATCTACTTAATTGTTAACTTATTTATTCATATATAAATACATTACAATGTTTGTAATTAGTGATGTGGTCAGTTGCATTTACATAACAATATGGAAGTTGAATACTATATTAAAAACGTTTATAATACCTGGTTTGTACTATAAATAAATTTTAAATAAAAAAGAAAGAGCAAAGAGTAAATTGAAAGAGAGTCAAGATTTAGAAAAACATGATTAGTCTATTCATCTTAATGTGGTGAGCGCGCCAAGTAACCAGGATTTGGGCTGCTGTACACACCTGGAAAGGGTGAAGGAGGATAAGGTTGAGGTAAATCTCTAATAAAAGGTCGTTTCCTTCCTCTACGAAATAGCTTCAATAAAAATTTATTTGGTCTTCTAATCCGGCTTAGGAAACTTGGTTTACGGGGACGCCCAAATGGCCTTGGCGGACCGTAATGAGGAGGAAACTCGTACTCATAGGGAGACGAATCATGAAAATGATCAATGACCTCATGAAATTCATGTGAGCCCTCGTTAGAACTAGGGGGAGGGGGTAAATCTTCCCCAATTACAGGCTCGTCATCAGGCATCTTGAGAAAGGGTGGAATGTACTTTTCGTAGAATAGAGGATCGTCTGTGAAGTTCTCTTTCTTTGGTTCTTGAGTAGGGTGAGTTTTTGTGCCGTGGTCTTTGTCTGTCCCGTTCTGTTCGGACTTTTTAGACTTTTCAAAATATCCGTCATATAAGGGAGGTTTCAAGGTTTCCAGGTCAGTGGAAGCGTGTGCTTTTTGAAGTATACTTTGATTTCCAAGTGCGTCTTCACTTTCGTGCTGTTTCACAGACAAAATACATATTTCAGAGACATATTTTCATTTCAATGATTTTCAAGCTACATATTTACAAGCTGGAATTAGTAACATTTCGATTTCACATCCAAATTCCAAAGGCATTTTGCAAAACGTGAATTTCAAGCAGCAAATAAGGTTTACATAATAAAAAGTGATCGTGTGGAAGCCGTTAATTAAGCAGACTAGAGTATAAAGGTTTTAGGGAATGGGTTAATTTAGAATTTAACTTAGCTACCACGTTCATTATTATTAATTATATAACATTATTATCGTCTAATTCTATAATTTCATCTTCTACTTCTATATCATAGAATGACTCGTCGGGGATACCTACCCTTTCTTCCCTCCATTTTTCAAGATCTATTCTTGGCAGAACTTTGCTGTAACAAGATACTCTTGGGTTGCTGAAACAATAATTTTGCTTTATTCATTATCAATGAGATGTAAAAATTTTAAAATAAGCATCATGAGATAACGAGATCAATAATAAACTTTAAAACCACTTACATTTGGTGATCAGGGTGAACCATTGCATAAGTTTGAATTGTTTTTATATCGTCACCATTGTCGCATAACAGTCGCGACAGCTTCATGCTCTTGATCTCATTCACTTGATCTTAAAATTCATATAGTTTGGAAGAGAAAGTTTAATGATGACAAAATTATAGAGATTGATTGATAAAATTTGGGTTTAATTGCTTTCAACGATGCTTACCCAATGTGAAACTCGATGGCAAATCTGGCAACTCATACCAAAAACGGTCTCCGTACCGAATTGCTTGAAACTGCTTTGCAATGATACAACCAAATGTAGGCCCCAGTAATGAACCACGCTTCGGAATTTCCGAAACTCCGCCGGACCACAAGTCGATATCCCAAGGTGATCTTTATATTTAGCAAAATACGCAATCTTGCGGGATTACTTAATTTTTCAAAATTAACTCCTACTAATCTCAGTTTTCTTTGTACCTGTACAAGTATTTATATTTGTAAACAGTTTCATTCCGCATGACCCCAATGAGGTCATCCCAGTCATGGATTGGAGACAGATCACAAATTTTTCTGTATGCCGCAAATGGAGGCACTCCGTGATCCCTTCCTCGTTGAATATTCATCGCAGCCAAGTCCATGCCAAAATCCTGGCCTTTTTCTTTGAATAACAAGGTTGTTACCTGTAAATGTCATCAGGTCATATTTAATCAGTCAATCAAACTTTCTAAATATTAATTAAACTTTACGAAATCCCTAAAAACAACTGAACTTGCACCTGATCAGTAACGCCTTCATCCATTGCCTGTGCCAATTGGTTTACCAATCCCATTATGAACGTATCAGCATGCCCCGGTCTAAACATATTAAAAGGTTGTCGCAGCATTTCATGCAACTTGGTAGAATCTATGTTGGTGAGAAATGAGAAGAAAATAAACAAAATATTAATTTCAAAAATTAATTGATACTACATGACAAGTTATTATAACATTAAATAAATATTGAACCAATGTAGTGGTGGGTGGTTGTCCAACGCTCAATTTTATGAGGAAGTAATGAATGGCCAAATCTAAATGCTGAGGTGATAAACTCCTCAAGCGCTCCAGGATTCTTATGAGGATCGTAACCGGTCCAGTACCCCTATTGCAAAAAAAAAATATTTATTCGATCTGATCTACGTAAATGACTCAAATAGGTGTACAGTGAGCATTTGCTTTAGTTGAACAATCAAATAGTTCATAATATGACTTTACCTCCTCAACAGAGAGTCCATAGTCATGTAGGAGTTCTTTCCCTAAGATCATGGGAAGGAATTCGTTGTATGTAATGTGCTGCACAATGGCTATGATAATTCTTCGGGTTTCCTGAAAAAAATACGCATAACTTTTTACTAATACTAACTTTTTACTAACTAATATGATAACATTTTAGTATACAAACTGATGGTAATGTTTTAGCAAATTTTATATGTACATATTTACCTGGTATAACTTTTCATCGTCCCAATGTGGATTGATTTCTTCCAGTGAAAGAGCTATTGCATTATGCTGCCTCATAAAAATTGTATGCAGCGTCGTCAGCACAAGTTGCTCATTCACACGGATATCACCTAAATCAATGTTTTAACCATGAGTGTAAAATTCATAATTACCTAGTCTTAAATTAAGGCATGTATAGTAACTAAAACTATGAAGTAGTACCTGCAAGGAAGCAGAAAATATCCGAATTTGGTCGAATACAACCATCTTCAGGATCATCAACTTTTAATGGGAGCAAGTCTTTAAGGCCCTTCTCACTAAACAAGGGAAGCGTTTTTAGGGTTCCACTTTCTCCAGATCGAAGCTCTTTTCCCAGTTCCACATTGGAACCGTAGACAAAGCTGGCATCCAAGAACGAACTAATCGTGTTGAAAGCCGTTCGGGGACCTAAACATATTTTTGATGAAATAGTAAATTAATTAAGTACACATCAATGATCTTGTAAATTTAAAAAAGCTTGCTAACCCAGCCGACATCCTGTTCGTACTCCTGCAGATGAACGGGCAAAGTTCATACAGTGATGGTTATGATGTGAATAAAAGTCGTCATTTCCTGGGATCCTAATTGGATAACAATTGTGATGCCTTGGTGGAGGCTTGCTTTCGTAAATGTTTTCTGAACAGCATTCAATGTCCTTATTTTTCTTCTCAGGATCTATTAGACAAACACAAAAAAATAACAAACCCTTTGAAGAACTCGACGAACCACTCAAAATTTCATCAATTTTAAGTATTATTAAACTTATGATTCTTATTATGCAAATTCTGCTGATCTTCTGCAGCTAAACAATAGCTGGAAGTAGCTGCAAACAAAGTGCACGTGCATAGTACAATTAAGGCCAGTTTGAAAATTGTCATCTTTCTTCATTGTTCTATATAATTGGTGTTATTTTTTACAGCAAAATGCTAAACTCGCAGCCATACTCTAATTTTGATGTCTGAGGTAATTTGATTATTAAGAAATAACTCGGTCAGCAAGTTTCAAAAAGAAGCTAAAACAGTCCGAGTGGAGAAGCAAAATGTTCAGTAGTTTCAAAGCTTAACGTATTGTTATCGGTAGTGCATAAATAATTGAGTTTATCATCCTGTTTTGCTATTGTGATCACCCATAAAGAACAAATTGTGCCACAAGATTTAGCATTTTTTTTCGTAGAATCTGTCCCATTTTCTTTGCAAATACAGAGTTTTGTTACTATTGACCAGTTTTTGCTACCTTATAATTAGCTGTCTGTCTATTTTAATATTTCGTTACAATTGTTTCCTCTTTGTCATTTGTAACCTTTTAAGCTACCGTCATCAAGAAAATAACTTCTTCAATCTTCATTCACGCTAACCCGACGGACACTGACCGGGTCTATTTTGTTTGGGGCACTATGAGACCTCGGAAATAGATCCGATAAGCCTATCTTTTGATATAAGTGTACAAAATGTATTTATACCTTTTGTTTCACCGGTAAATGTAATATCATGATCAATTATTTGACCCCACGCAATCAACATGACAGTGATCGCATGGTCATGCAAAACTTTGTCCCGATGAATTGTGGCAGATATCTGTCTGGGAGATGGCAGAGGATCAAGATGCTTCCCATATTCACGGGGTTCTGATAAGCCATCATGTCGATCTGGTTGTAAGATGGAGTTAAACGGTGTGATTGCAGCTCCCCAGTCCGGATGGTTAAGATTATTACAGTGACCGGATAAAGTTCTGTATTTTTTTATCTGAAAGTTTGGTAATCCATTATCATTCATATAGTGAGCCATATTTAGTCTACAATTATGTTAACCGATCATCTCTCCTATTTAATAAGTTCAGATTTTATCGCTCACCTTGCAATTTTTTGTTTTAAAGATCACCGGACAATACTTCCAAATATCAGTCAACTCCACGTCCAGCTTCGGTAAAATGTCATATATTTGCTCATAATCTAATTTATAACTTTTCGCTACGATCCTCGACGTTTCCACCAACACCAAACCCAATTGATCAATGTCATGATGGTGATGATGAGGCTTGTGTGGTGAGAACTCCACAGGTTCCACGAGATCAAAGGCTAGTCTCGCCTGCCTAAAAGCCAAGTTGATTTCATCTAACGATATGCAAATAGAACTGGTCCCGGTCTCACTAAATAAACACAAATTAACTTAGTTATCCTGTTAAAAATAACAATAGTTATTATCTCTTAGATAAAACATGCACATATATATTTAACTCACAGTAAGGCGCATGGTCCTGCCTCAGCAAATGATAAGCAAACCACTAGAGTTAAAATGAAGATGATACATTTGGAGCTCCAAGCGTTTGGTCCCATGTTGCAGTCCTTTTCTCCCTCGATTCACTTCTTCCGGTACGGAGCCGCGCAGGTAGACACTGCCACTGTCAGTACAGCAATGACACTTTTAAACTCGACTTACTGAGATCATCATGAAATTGGAAATCAATCACTTTACATTGACATCCTACCTCTTTGACATGAATTCGTGATAAATGTCAACTGCCGGTGGCTCAAGTACTTTTAATAACGTGCGTTTGAAAGCGCAGCACAACTCTTTTACATCATTTTGCACTCACTTCTTCGTTCACTCTCACCAAATTTGCATTTTCTACAGGAAGAAAAATAAAAGTCCCTTTTAGATCTATAATCCTCATGATATGATATAACACTTGACAATAAGGAACTGACAGATATAATATGACGCTATGATTTTATTACATAGTATCTACTATGATATGATAACTGAGAACCCTTTCACATTCTTTCTCACAAAGCATTGTTTAAAATGTTGAGGTGGCTTAAAGATATGTACCTGTGCAATTAGTTTGTACTTTGTTTGTACTTCATCTTCGTTTGCTTTTATAGTATCCTATACGAAAATGTATAGACAATGATATAAGTGCAATATGCAATTGTATTACTGTAATGAAATGTAGTACTAATATAATGTCTTAATTGCACCTTATTGTTAGCTGATTGTAATATGCATTCTGAGATTATTGTATAACTGTTGTTGGTTAAATACATACTTAATATCCTTATGCCTTTCTATCATAAAATATCAACATAATCTAATATTTGAAGTAGCATAAGATAAGAAACAAAAATTAAAAATCTAGCATCGTGATCTGTCCTACGGCATCGCAGCGTCGTGGATTGAAATGGAGCCGAAAGCAGGTACTTGAGTATAGCGTTTGAACGACCAATGATAAGCTGCTTATTGTATTTAACTAAGTCACTACGTGTAGGAAGACTAGGCTATATATTATCATTTCAATCAACGAAGCAAATCCTCCCCTCCTTTAAATATTTACCATCATGTTTACAAACGTTTAAAAACAATTAGTTACATAAGCTAATAACGTTACACATAGTGTAATAGATTAAAACTAAAACAAAATGCCTAATATTAGAGCTCATTTTACAGATCACCGCTTCTGCCATGTACCATTTTGTTAATTACATGCTTGTATCGTTTTTTAGCCAAATTTTTTCATTGTTTTATGGGGAAGCAAAAATCAATTCTAATGTTTCTTGCATGTGATAGAAGTATTATTTAGGTGTTTTGAAGGAGTGACTGGAATGAAGTAATTGATTACAATACTTATAGTGCACTTTAACATTGGATTTAAAACGGATATCAGAACTTTATTGAGTTGCATAAAAAATCCTAAAAAAAACATGTCTGTACACTGATCAAGTGATCAGATATCAGATCAAGTTCACGCTGTACACGGCGATATAAAGACGTGTACAATATGCGTGTGAGGTGCGAAAGCGTTTCTTTAATAGATAATAAACGTTTATAAGAGTTTATAAAATGCGAATCAAATCAAACATTTTTTTAAATTTCAATTACAACGCCCACAGAGAATTGTATAGGAATTTTAGTATTTAGCGAATCCAATATAATTCAAATCAATGTACACAACACTTCCGGTGTTATACATTTAGTTATATATGAAAATAGATTGTTTTTAATTTAATTTAAAGGAAATTTACTGTATGTTTTTATATACAACAGACGTAATCGCTGCAAAATAAAGACTTCAGTATCATCTTACCATTAGGCCAATCAATTCATGATTTATGTCATTTCGATATATCATTCGCAATTTTACTAATTTATATTTATATATGCACAAAATATGAACCACCGCATAACTTTATTGGTAAAATCGCATTGTTATGAAATGGTTTTTGTTTGCATAGCCAATTAAAAGATGTTACAATGCTTCTTTTAACTTGAATTACAAGAGAGAGGAGAAAAGTCCGCTTGAAAATGCTATCACGTTTCTGCGCAGTTAATAACTTACTTCCGCTTTATCAGATTAGATTGAAATGATGCGTTGATCGTCAATATGCTATTCATTAGTACAGTGCAAAATGCATTCCAAGTTAATGCACATTTACGTTCCATTTTTTATGACCTGTCCATTAATTTTATATTTATAGGTTTAGTTTTCTAAAATTCATTATGGTTCATCACTAATTTACAAAGTGCTTTGGTCGATTACGCCTTTACACTTCAGTCGTGACTTGAATCGTATCATCGTCACATGCATTACAGTCCCATAGCTGCCTTACGCCCCGCTAGCTCTTGATGAGCCTATTCATTGCAATTAATATTGCAGAAGCCGCTTACCTAATAAGCTTGAACTAACATTTTATACGGCAATATAGCATGTTTTAGAAAGTTGCAGATGAGTCACTTTTACTTCATTATAAAATGATTGGAGTTGATGCAGTTCCTCTATATAGGGAATTGTTTGGTTGTAAGTTGATGTAAAGCCTGAACCTCATACTGCCCCAATTTAAAATCAGATTTCTTGATCCAGAGTGATTGGAATTATGCTAACATTGCAGTCATGTCCCCTAAATTTTTGTCAACCTTTTGGAACAATGTTTGGTAGTATTTTCTCCAAAGATCTCTAAACAGTTAAAGCTATCAGTTTACCCAAATTATCTAAATAAATATCTTACACCTTTTGTGACTATTGCCAGCAAGACAGAAAGTCAAAATGACCCCTCCCTTCCCACAACTTAGGTATCAAATAGTCCTTCAAATGGAAACTATCTAATTGTAAAACATTTTTTCTTCCTTCCTTATCCGTCGCGTTTGAAAGCGTTGAAAATGTCACACGCATGTAATATGTATTATACATGCCGATATGTCATTTTATGCTACATGGTTTTTGGGTTATAAATGCAAACAAGGACAAAATCATTGGAGAGGTTTCACGGAAGGTGTTCATTAAATACGACATTTTTTTATTAAGTCTACAAACGTTTCTTAGTCAAATAGACTATAGACCGAAATACAGAAATATTCTGTACTGAAATATGAAGGTGATATGTCATGCTAACTTAATGATTAATAAACTACCGCATAAAAAATTCAATCTAAAACAAACATGACGGTCTCGTCTTTCGAGGGAAGAGTAGCGTATCTACTCTATCGTCTGTTGTTTGTGCTCTATCAAATGCAACAAGGCAGCAACAAATCCGTAAGTCATTCATCATATAACTCCTATCAGTCATATCATATGCATCCGACATGATGTATATCCGACCCAACTTACTGTTAAGTCACAATAAGTTTTTTTCTGTCATTTTGTCTCCTTGTGTAAAGTAAGTACATCAAGTGACATCAACTCAACTCCGTGTGACAATCAATTCTCCAACTTAAGGTAAAATAGAAATTAAATACAATGCATTATTTCGTCATATATAGTTAAAATTAAGAAATTAATTAAGCTTATTTATATAATCATCTCATCTCTCATGAGCTTGCATATCGATAAAGGTGCAAAATAAAAGCATATTAGACTTAGACCCTTTTTCATTTTTCCTTGTACATCTTCAACTTTCCAAATTCTCTAATTAATTAATTAACTGGACTACAGCATAGCAGTGCATAAAAAACACTTTACCAATTTCAATATCACACAATGACAGACAGCAAACCATGCCATGCCGATGCCGATTTAGCACCATTCGTATAGTACTACTTGGTACGTAGTACTATCAACATGACCCGTTTCATATTCTCAATCCCTATCATATCATCACCATCACATCACCGCACCGCACCATAAAGTTCCTACTTTTGCCGATACATACGCAGTTTGTTTGTTATAGCGAGGCCTTTGCTTGTGTTATTTCTCTCTTCTTGTTTGTGTTTGTTGGGTTGTCCCTAGTTTTTGACAAATAGTCATAGTCAGCCACTGGAAACTAAACTGTTCTATTAACAAATTAAATTGCTATTATCAAGTGCTTGCTTTTGGAGGTTGGAGGGTATTTGGGTTGGAGTGGTCGGTCGAAAGTTGGTACATATTTGTCGAGCTATAAAAAATTAATAAGGTGAGGTGGACAGCGACGTGGAGCGGTATATTTTACTAATTTTTTATTGATCATTTTTATTGCTTTCTCCGGAAAACTATTTTTACGCATAGCAACGCCAGCGCAGCGTTTGTTGTTGAAGGCAGCGCATACTATAGACAGGGAAGAGCTGAAGTAGGGCAGAAATAATAATTGATTATTTGATAGGAAGGTGACATCAAGTCGGTAAAGTTGTACTTTTTAGTTGTGACGTGTCCTTCATCATCGTAACTTCCACGTGAAGTAAATATTTTTTGAGGTCATTTGGCATAGCTCGGTAGTAAAAGTTTGGAACTATTCAATTTTGGAGAAGGTAATGATGAAATATGGCATATGGCTGTTATTCTGTCATATACATAGTTAATGAATAAAAATAACTATACCCAAAAACTGACTTATAGTTTTGGCATTATCGAGTTAGTGGTTGGTTAGCATAGATTGGGAGACAGTCGGATTAAATGCTGTTTTTCGGATTGAACTACAAGAAAACGTAATTTTAATATTTGTTTATTGTTAGTTCATAGTTAGTTAGATAAGTCATGATTAGAAGGTTTATCAAAACCTTCTCCTTCTCAAACCTTTTCAAAGATGTCATTTTAGTTGACTTTGGTTGTTTAGGTTGAGGCCGAGTGAATATTTGTCATTTTTTATATGAAAACTAATAGCAATTAATCTTCTATAACTTCCAGGTGCAGCAGTCAGCAGATCTCAGGTCTTTTGGAGTATCAAGAAGGTTGCAACATTTATTAAGGAAAGATGCCACCCAAGGAGCGAAGGTTATATGTGGGAAATCTCCCGTATGACGTAAGGTACGTGACACAAAGATAAGGACTCTGTCTCTGTCATCTGTCTGAACTGATTAGCTAGCAAAAAACAATCCACAAGTGACGAACCGATACATATTAATTGACAAAATTGGTTTGTATAGTAATTATTATCAGTCATGTCAGTATAGTTTGTGTGCTTTAATTTTTTGAATTCATATTCTCCAGGGAAAAGGATATCGAAGATATATTCCACAAGTTCGGAAAACTTGTGGATCTCAAGCTAAAAATCCCGAGGGGAGGAAACCCATTCTGTTTCCTGGAGTTTGAATCACCTAAAGGTAGCCTATAAATAAGTAAATAAATATGTTGCACAATATTTACCAATGGTGTCCTTCAAATAGCCTCTGTATCGATTTAGCACAGTTGTATAAAGTGTATGCTCCTTTCTTCATTAGTTATTGATTATTTTCTTTTGTAAAATGAAAATTTTAGATGCAGAGGACGCCCTTCGTCGACGAAATAACTACGTGTTTGGGGGTTCAAAAATCCGTGTGGAGTATCCAACCGGTATGACTGGTATTGTGCTTTAAAAATATAGAACACAATTTATGGAAGGAAATATTTAATACGAATATTACCGTATTTATTTGTCAGCATTCCCGTTGAGCTGTCTTTATTGATTACTTTTATTATTATAGGTAATGGGCCCAGAGGACGAGGTGGGCGACCAATTGCAGGATCGGGTGGTGGAAGTGGCAGAAGGGGAGGCGCCGCCTTCAGCCGATCCGATTTTAGAGTCCGCGTAACTGGTACAATGCGTTTTAATATTGCATGTCTATCTCATTATTATACCTATTATTATGATAGCCAATCTTTGATAAACGATAGCTACTACTGCAACTGGCTCCATCTAACTCCCAAACGCTTCTTTTTCACCGTATAATTGAATTGTAAAAAAATTAGAAGGATTTTGAGGGACAGGTAACATTGTAATAATATTGATTTATAGCGTACATTATTGTGTCATTTAGAATCTATGGATAATTCTATGGATTACAAACGCCCAAGTCTAAAACTGAAAAGGTGCAGTGATGGGTAATTGGAAGCTCATCAACTGTTTGATTGGGAGCAGTAGTATAAGCTGGAACTTGGAGACAGTTTGATAACGGGAGACACGGTTAAAGAATTCTATCGGGAGAAGTAGGGAAGGATAGGGCTTGAAGTACCGACGAATTCGATATGGCAGCTAAATGGAGCTTTTTTGTCATTGTTGGGAACTGGGATTTGGCTACGCAAGACTTGACTTTGTCGTAAAACGTACCAGCCTCTCCTGTCGTGTTTGTATATACAATGTGTGAATGCATTTACAAGCCTTTCTTCGTATTATCTGGGACATTTTTGCTGCTTGCGAGCGAAACTGCATCACCGACGTGTCATTCGAAAGGACATTCATATTGAAAAGAAAATTGAGTCTACATCTAAATGAAGCACTAGGGTATCGAGTTGCGGACAGCTTGGTGATGACTTGATGACTCCGTTTGTATCTAAATCATGGGAATTTCAAATCACTTTATGGGAGATCAGAGAGTTTAACGTTAATGTTTTTGGAACAAGCCAATTCACAGTCAGTAAGATGATATTATGCTTGATTCTGTGGACTTGATAAGTATTGAACATGGACCATGTCATATGGTAATTAATTGCTTACTTTTACGAAACAAGGTTTTAGAAAATCTCAGAAATTAAATGGCTTGTAGCAGCATAATTACAAAATTACAATACCACATCCAATCAAAGTTGAATGAAAATAGTATAGTTTTTCTGCAAATTGTGCATGTCCTTTGCTTGGTTTAGAGTTAACCTAAAAAGCTCATTTCGATACGTGTAATTCTAACTATTGCTTCGTAGCTTTAAACTAGAAAAACTGAAATATGTACTATAAGGTAATTAATTAGTAAGAGAAGAATGGTCAACATTTTAATAAAATAGAATTTAATAGAATTCTGTAAGTACTATTATTAATGGCTTCACTGACAGTATTGGCTGGATTTAGTAAACTTATTGTAAAGAAAAGTAATTATTTGGATAATGTTGCTGAGTAGGGCTGTTTCTTTGCTTTGTGGGTGGGATTCATTTGTAACAATTATAGGAATGAGGTTTAACTGGTAAAACTTCCAGCACCTTTAGATATAGGCAGAGTATGTGCTTGTAACATTTTACATACCCTGACCTGACCCTTTTCTATAACGGTAACATAATTTAAAATTAATTTGCATGGGTATGGTATATGGTGGCCTGTAATTGCTGTTAACTTGTCTTTCATCTTTGAAATACCACTTGTAAAAAGTATGGGGTAATGGTGACTAAACTTTACTTTTAAATTTCGGTGACTGCTAATACGCTAGTACTAATTTGCTAAACATGAGATTTACGAGTATAACTTTTCTGTTATTAACTTACTAATTATGTACTTAAACTTTGGTATCTGGGATCGAGTCTGCTATTTAGTTTTTCCTAGTTTATTTTTCTAACAAGGCTGCATAACCCTTTCGCAGCATGGAATTCGATTTAGCAATAATCTCCTTCGGCCAATGCTATTTTAATGTGTATATATGAAAAGTCTGTCTGTATTTGATATCGTAAATCGTATGTTGTTGAAACAGTATAACATTACACCACACTTCAATTTAAGTTGTAAAACAGAGGTATCAGGTTCGCCCGGGCTTCCATTTTCTGACACCTTTTCTGGTTGTCAGATTTTTTGGAAGCACCCGGCTGCTCCATGCCACAATATTTTTAATGTCAAGAGCCATGAAATATTTTTAAATTCGTTTTAATATTTAAAAATTTGCTATTCCAAGATATTGATTGTCGTAATTTTTACACTTTTCTTTTACATATAGGATTACCACCAAGTGGTAGTTGGCAAGATCTGAAAGACCACATGCGGGAAGCTGGTGAGGTATGTTATGCCAATGTCTCAAATGATGGGACAGGAATTGTGGAATATGTTCGTTACGACGACATGAAGTACGCGATCAAGAAGCTGGATGACTCAAGATTCAGGTCACATGAAGGCGAGGTGGCTTATATTAGAGTCAAGCGTGACGAAGAAAGTCGATCTCGGTCTCGCAGTCGCAGCCGTAGCTTCTCGCCCAGACGCTCTCGCGCGTCTCCTGACTATGGAGGCGGAAAGCGAAGCCCAAGGAGTAGCCGGTCCAGGTCTCGCTCACGTGAATCTCGTCATTGAAGTGTCAGGTGTCAGTCCCACTAGTTTCTTATCAACTTTAAAAATAGCTGCAGGTGCACTTTGTATGTTTTATTACTGTTATTGCTATAATTTTATTATGTCAAGTAATGGTAATTAATTAGCCGTCGTGGTATATTATTGTGGGCAACACCCAACATATAAGTTACATAGTTAGATGATAAGTTATACAATTCTTATGTTAAACTGTTCAAGATTTCATAAAAAAGTCTTATTTAATTTAATATCTATATCCAATAGAGTAATATGTGTTTGGAGTTATGTTGGGGTTTTCAAAATTTGGTATTTAGTGTCGCGATTTATTAGTTTTTGTTAATCTTATATTTAAACATTTAGTCGTCTCATCATAGTCAGGTTTATCATGTAAAAGTTTGTATTAGTTATTCAAAAGAATTCAACTTAAAACCATTTCATCAGCTTTAATGTCCAGTTTTGTACAGGTTAGTGTGTTGCTTGTTGTCCAGTTAAACCCTGTTGTTAAAATTAAAATCAGGCCAAGTAAATGTATGTAGGTGAGGTATGCGCGGTATGCGAAATCTGGAGTCAGTTGGTTAGCGTCAGTGTCTAAAAAGTTTTATTTTATACCTTTTGATGTTAATACGAGCGCGTGCCTTTCCGTATTCTCTCATTGATTGTTCAAAGTTGTTGAAAACTCAAAATTGTGTATGCCGTCATCAGCATCTACTATCCATTTCTCAATTGTACCAATCCTAAATTATTTAATTGTACTCTTTTCAGTAATAAATGCCTACTTAATGTAATGTAAACCAACTTTAATGTGACTTGTTATTTTAGTTATTTTCACTATTTTTTACCAAGTTTATTTTCGGATCCAATCTCGGATTATCGAACGGATAACTAATCTCACAAAGAAAGTAGGTTGATTCTGTTAGTAGTTAACTTAGGGATGTAATACTATTTTAATTGGATTGCAATTTTGGAATTTTAGCATTTTTCATGAAAACAAACAGCGTCGAATTCCAGTATTGTGTATGTCAGAGTATAGCGTCTTCAACGCTGAATGAAATAAAGGAATTTGCATCTCATACGCTACTTACAGACGCCAAGTCATTGTCACAAAATTGCATCAGCTACTTTTCATACCTTCCTGTAGCTTCTAGCTCAATCAAGCAGCGCAGCGTAACAAAGGCTGTGTATGGCTCATACTTTACTACAATACATATATCCCATAAACCTTTTGCAAGATGCCACACAAGATGCAAATCCCAGCCACGTTAGGTTTATAGTACATGGATGCACTTACAACAAAAAGTGCTCATTCATGGTAAGGTGGTGGGGAGGGAAATGTGGTTACAGCTGTAGCTGAGTCATTTTCGTACGTTTAGTTGATGATGATGACGTTGTATAATTTAAAACGCTTTTAGTATTTAAAGACTTTGTAATGCTAGCAGGAAGGCTCATTGTAATTCCAACTTTTGACCAGCCAACAACATAATACGTCCACTACGAATGAATTTAAAAAAGACAAAAATCAATTCCAAAAAGTTTCAATTTTGCGTGTTGTTTGTGAAATATTATAAGCAGTTCTTGGGCAGGTCCCTGGAGGTTGAAATATTACTGTGAAGTTTTTTTAACTACTCCAACCCCAATCCATTCCAAGTGCTTAGAGTATTCCCAGTAACAGAAAACTATATCATTGTGAGATATAAGTTTTAAAAACAAGCAGGTGTTAAATTGGGCAACCCAGATAAAAGAAATCATCATGGAGTTTCCACACTTGGGCCAGCATTGTAGCGAGGACCACTGCAGGAGATTAGGTTAGTGTGACTTATTTATTTTGAATCCAAAAAATTCAAGTCAACCCAACCTTGGCATTAAAATTTAAAATGTAGATACGTATTATTATCTGGTTTCTGTATTAATGTTTTACGTTTTTTGTTTCCAGACTTCTTACCTGTTAAATGTGATGGATGTAATAAGGTGTTCTGGTAAGTTTTTGAGTTAAATTTAAACAATTACTTAGTAATGTTAGTATTGATTCAGTATAATTTCCTACAGCTTAAATGTTAGAACTAAGTGAGTTTTATCTTATAATTTATAAATAATCTATTATTATCTGATCTTGTGACTTTAGTATGGATCACTACTCGTATGGACTCCACAATTGTCCATCCGCCTACAAGAGAGATGTCCAAGTGCCCGTATGTCCACTTTGCAATGCACTTGTACCTGGGAAAGCTGATGAACTACCAGATATTAGAGTGAGTCGACATATTGACGCGGATTGTAGATCAGACACAGCAGTTACAAGACGGAAGGTATTACATACTCTAATTACTTATTCTTCTTCAAGGTTAGACAAGAAATATGCTCATGTTTAATATTTTTTCAATTTTGTTTGTATTCTAGAAAGTTTACAACAATCGATGCTCGCTAAAAGGTTGTAAGCAAAAGGAACTAGTGCCTGTCCTTTGTGATAGCTGTAATTTAAACTACTGTTTGAAACATCGCCATCGTCAAGATCATTCCTGCGCAAATATCAAACCCGCAAATCCAGTTAGCAAGGCAGGCCTCGCTGCACTCACCAGAATAGGTCAAACAAGTTCCAGTAATAGTAACGGCTCCAGATCGCAACCCACCACTGGTGGTAACAGTAATAATCCCAGGAGTTTATTCGCATCCCTAACTGGTTCTAGACCCTCAGATAATCCAACACGAAATGTATCCTCTTTGCAAGGAAATATAGTAAGTTTACTAAGTTATAAATTAAGATTTTGAATTGAATTAACGCTTTTTTATAACACTTGAAGGTCGAAACAGTATTTTTTTAATTGCTCCCTTGTATTGATTTTAGTCAGAAGAAGATGCCTTACGAATGGCTCTAGAAGCCTCCTTATCAAGTCAAGGAAATCCATCCGCCGACCCTCGAATGGCTAATGGGGCCGCCTTATCACAAGAACAGGAAGATTTTCTTTTGGCCAAGGCATTGGCCGAAAGCGAAATGGCTGCTGCGGGAGGCGCTCAAAACTCTAGCGGCAGACGTCAAGGGCAAAATTGCGACATTTGTTAATGACATACATTTTATTAATATATTCCTACAAAAAAATACCAATTCTGCTTCATATAAGCACGGATTTTGTCTTTCATATTTCCCTCTGGCTTGAGTGTTCAAAGCGATTTTCAATATGCAGCAATATACAAACTATGCCAATTCTTTTAGAACTAACGTATGTACATTTATATCAAATCAATCATTTATTTTCATTGTTATATGCATCATACAATCCTTGTTACTGACATTTGAAAATAAGAGCCTTTCTATGAAATAAACTTCAATACAATGAATTTACCTAATGAGCAACACAATACTCTTGTTCTGCAATGTATTTTTTAAATATTCTGTTAGTCTGTTAAGTATTCTGTACATTATATTTATGTTTGTGTAATAATAATATATTTATGTTAAGCTTCATTACGGTTAACAAAATACAAAAACAAAAAAAAACTTTAGAGGAATTCTGAAATCGGAATGAGCATTTAAAGCTAGGGATGATCATTGAGGTGGAAATTGGAAATTTTGTGTCATTCTTTGATATTATCCAGTATCCATCTCAGAAACATTCTTACGCGAGTGTATACTACTGGTGAATTTTCTAAACCGCAGAGTTGCCGTCCATAAGAAACAATCCCAATTTGAAACTTTCGCATTCCTGTTCGTTTGTGAGTAGGCTGTCTTGTTATGAGGAGTGGAGCACCGCTATCTCCAGCACAGGATCCTTTGTCCTTTGTTCCACCAGCGCATATCTGCAATGATTAGAAAATGCATAGGAAATTCAGTTTGAATTTAAGTTAACTGAAATGGAAACTATAACCATAACCATAAGCATGAGTCTGTTGAAGTTGCCCTGTTGTCAAGTAGTAGTAAGTAACTGTAATCAGTACAACAACGGAACAACCCACTTTTTAGTACAACACCCAAATTCAAATGTTAACCGCCAATTCTAAAATGAATGGAAAAAATGCGCATTCATACAATACGAATTTGTAAATTGAATGGGTCATTCAACTTTGCAAAAGAGAGTGGTAGAAACTTTTTTTTAAGGTCAATGATCAAAAAATGGCTTCCAAAGGTTAAAAGTTCCAACCGAGAGCATACAGGCGAGAAAGAAACGCGACTGAAGTGAAAGTTACAGCACACGCGTGAAACTGGCAGATAATTTTCTGGGCTTCTCACTTCGAGCATGACTCTTTCCGGAGGTTATAAAAGGGATTGCTCTTTGCAGGTAGAGCTCGTTTCTTCTTCAGAGGAAGTTTTGTTAGTTTTTCGCGAGGTACTTCCAAGTTAGCGGCACTGGTTTACATAGTTAACTTAACTGACTGTAATTAAATTGTCAAATTATTTCAATTAAACTTACTTGTTCTTCGGTCACCTTCAACTTTGCTTTCCGGAAGAGCTGTCTGCAAAACACATTAGATCTTAACGGGACATAGACTTCTTTCAATTGAGCTGTTCCAATGGTTTCTTGATTAAAAAGAATAATTCGCTGTCATCAATTATCTTGATTTTTCCAATTCGTACTACTCTTTCTGATAGACGCATTTTCATTTATGATTGCCTAGTTTATCGCTAGTAACTTACCATCATTTTTCTCTTTACCCCAACCCTGAACAGTAGCTAAATTTTTCGGTCCGGTTGACATTACTGCAGCATTCTCCAAATCAGGTAGCTCAAACTCTTCAATAAATGGAAGGCAGACCGGTCTGGTAAACGCTGTAAAAAGGTTTTTATGGAAGTTATAGACTTTTTCAATTATATACTCATGGATCCGAAACATAGGTGCCGCCAGAAAATATCAAAAGCTCTTCTTTTGCGCTCATTTGTGAAATCGCTTGTAAACTAGATTAAAGGGTTCTCTTGTCATATTTAGTGCACATTTTCGATTTCTCATATTGGTCCCAAATATTCAATTCATTACTATCATTTCTATTTACTTATAGATTTTATTCAGTATATTTTATCAAAGGTATGCGAAAACTTTTTTGGTACAGTGAGTCTCCATCATATCATCGGGAATTTCCCATTGCATTCCATAAACAGAGATGTAATGTAGATGAAATTGGTTTTTTGAAACTTTACAACACGTGCTTATATATGCATAATGTTACACAGCAATAAATGCAACCTACATTACAATTACGCTTCATAACAGATTAAAATTATTGTGCACAAACATATTGGCGGTACATGTGCATAAAAAGTAACGCACTGCATGCGATTGAGTGTGGATTTTATTGTTCGCTAATCAGCGTGGTCATCCAATCGGAAAAATCTTCATGAAGGTTACTGCGCTATTTTAACATGGTTAAATGTAGAGATAGAGAAACTAGTTGGAGCTTTTTTCATAATATTATCGTACCAGTCAGTTCCCACGCAGTTTTTAGACGGTTGTTCCACCATCAACGCTATAAATACTACTTGCAACTTGAGCTGGATATCAGTTTGCCTTAAAAACAAGACTCATTGTTATGAATAGGTAGCAAAATAAAGGGTAATTAACGAGTAATTGCGAATATCCAGCCCCGCAACAACAAAAGGCAATCCCGTTTACTTTGTTGTCTGCGCTATCCCACTCTGCCCCCAATGCCAATAGTGCTAGCAGCACCATAATACGATCAAGCAAGATCATATCAAGATTCATGAATCATGAGCTCGCCGTGGTAGGCCGAAAATGTAGTATGGAATGAATGTGATGAATGATTAAATGTTAAAAATCTCTTTGAACTTTATAAATGCTGTAAAAACGAGATATTCCAGGTATCCCGACTTGTTACAAATCTAAATCAGTATTTCACTATGTATATAGGTTACGCGAATTGAACACAGGTAACTTGCAAAATTCTGAAATTGTACCATTAGTTCTATCACATCCGCATTAGGTATATATTTACATTTTATATCATACCAACATAACATCGCATACGTATGCGGATTTTCCAGGATACGCTTGCATGGTTGATGGATTTTCGCATCTCACAATTCTATCTGTCTGTGCCTTGTGTTCATCCAGTCCAGTTTTTCCTCCACTTTTTTTCTTCATAATTTAATTGGCTTTCGGAATTGTAATAAAATTTTGCATCAATTTGGTCAAATTCATAGAATAAGAATTTAGTGAAGTGATTCATAAATTATTGCCATTTTTGATGGAATGGAAATCGTAACGTGTGGGAATTAGAGTGAGCAGTCAAGAATAAGAGTGTGCTTGGCCAGTTATAATCGATTAGCTGTTTAAAATTATGTCGAGTGAATTAATGCGATAATTTATATTCGCGAAAATGTCCATAAATATGCCCACAAGCTAAATTTCAAGATTTCATAATGCGATGGAAAGTTTTACTATTTCTCACGGTTGTCCTAACCCAAGTTATCGGATTCATTGAAGGTAGGTAAAAAAAAGGCTATGAAATACAATAATACCATCAGTTTAGTATAACTCGCTGATATACTGTTTTAATCGTTTATGGATGTTTTCATAGCTCAAAGTATTTTTGATCCGTTTGGGATTCGAAAACGAAATAGAGGTAATTAAAGGGTAATCAAAAATGAAACTGTAAAGTTTCATTGGTACTTGCAACTGTTCTAGAATGTCAAGTATATGCATATTTTTCTTTAGCTGCGTCACAGGAAGATTCCGAAAGTGAAAGTGAGGATGAAAATCGCAGTATCAGATTGCCCGGCTTGGACTTTCTCAACTTTGGCTTGGGAAATAGAGACAGACAAAGAAATAGGAACAGGGAAAAAAATCGAGACCAGAGAAGAAGAGATGATAGTGAAGAAATTATCGAAAGACACAATTCAGAAATGCCTCAATCTAGATCTGGACTTGGCAACAATAATAACCGAGGTAGAGATTCGGACAATGACGATAGCAGTGGATCCAGCCCTTGTGGTGAAAATAACCGCTTCTGTCAGGGAGAAAACTATGTAAGTGAATTAGGCCTTGAGTGGAGCACACGCGTTCACAATGGAACAGGGATTTACCTCCGTGACCCGAATCAACCAGGAGGAAAGCGTTACCTCCTTGTGGGAATCGATCAGGTACTCCAAAATTATGGAGGACGCTGCCATCAAAATGGTGCAAATATTACTGTCTAATTTTTTATGTTTTCAATAGCCAAATGAAAAGTTTGGAAGATGCAGGACACCAAACAATAAACGAGGATATTGTCGGCATCTGGAACATTGCGTGCAGGACGACTTCCGATCAAACTTTATCGTATTTTTGCAGTGGATGTGCGACATCCCTAATCAGAACTATGTTGGGGTGTGTTGCCCAGAGCAAAATGACGAAGCACGGACAACATCAACAACAAGAAGACCTTTTCTTCAACTTCCCGATGCAAGGGAACTTCCGTTTTTTCCACCATTCCTTCGACCACCACCTTTCTCCACTACTACAGCTTTCCCTTCCTCACGTCGTCGAACCACAAGAAGACCACAAGGTCGAGCTGGACCTCCACCAACCCCAAAGGATTGTGGGATCAGTGAAAAAATTATGCCCAGGATCGTCGGCGGCAGAATTGCCGATCCCAAAGGTATATAAACAAAAATGGAGGCCAATCATGGGATTTTTATAGACATCTTTTTGCTGTCAAAGACGTCTCTAATATGATACTTTTGATTATGTTTTTAAACATAGCATGGCCCTGGATGGCAGCTTTATTGAAAAAGGACGAAGCAATGTAAAAATCTGCCTATTTAGTGCTAACCATGAGCAATAGAGTAAAACAAAATATGTGTTAAAACTTGCCAACTAATTCCATTTTTTGTTTCCCAGAGATTATCGTTCTGGACAATACTGCGGTGGGGTCCTCGTGTCAGAATTCCATGTAATTCTATGTAAAATTTACATTTTCTTATAACCAAGTAATGTACTTTTAAACTAAATCTAACTAAATCGGACTTTTTGCTCCCGAATTTCCAAAAAGGTGCTCACTGCAGGCCATTGTCTAGATGGGTATGTTAACTGTATTTAATTTTGATTATCTGATCTATTTTTTAAAAAATGTGCCCTGCAGTAAAACAATTTGGATTGTTTTCAGATTTGAGAAAAATTCATTAGCTGTTCGTATTGGGGAGTATGACTTTTCAAGAAGCGATGACACAACTTCCAGACCACAAGACATTGACATGGCAGATTACTTCATTCATGAGGAGTACAACAGGTTTTAAAATATAAAAATACTATTCACACAAGGAATATTAAAAAGAATTCAGCTTAAGTATTATATTTTTTCTTAAAATTTGCAGGTACTCTTATGAAAATGATATTGCTATTATTAAACTTGCTAAGTCCGCTTTCTTCGATGAGAGAATCAAAAGTATATGCTTGCCGACATATGAAGATGCAGACAAGTCTTTGGAAAACCAACTGGGATTTGTTACCGGCTTCGGTACTATTTATTATGGGGTCCGTCTTCGTTCATTGTTTTTCAAAATAAATTAGCGATACAATAAAATGGCCACGTAAATCAATTCGATCTCGTTATCGCATGTGTAGGGACCCGCTTCTGATAAATTAATGGAAATAACGGTGCCAATCTGGAGTCAAGAAGACTGCCAGGCTGCATATACACAGCCAATTCAAGTAATTATCTCGTATTAGTTACTGTTAATATAAATACCATTACCAGTCATTGGTTCGAGTTTTCTAAATTATTATAATTTATTTTTTGCAAATCCTAATTGAATTCCGTCTATTCTAGGATACTAATTTATGTGCTGGAGTTAGGAGCGGAAGTAGAGACTCGTGTCAAGGCAAGTTGAAAATTTGAAATACTTATATATGTATTTATATTTTAGTAATGTTATATTTTTAAGAAGCAGTTCCTAATTTGTAAACTTTTTTGTACTTTTAGGAGATTCAGGTTAGTAAACCGTTTGTTTTAGAGCTATAATCAATCGGTCGGGATCAATGAATACCACTTTTAATCATATTATAATGGGGTTTTAAACCATCGAGACTTTCTAATTGCTTCTGTCTAATTATAGGTGGCCCTCTGCAACATCAATTGCGCGGAAGATGGACCACAGTTGGGGTGGTGTCATGGGGCATACGATGTTCAGAACCAGGGTAAGAGATATTAAATGTTTCTGCATGCCAATTATCGAAAGCGAAGCATATCTCCCATGCAATTATTGTTTTATAATTTCTGACTTATAGGTACCCCGGGGTATATACAAAAGTCTCCAAATATATTAGCTGGATTTCTAATAATATGAGACGGTGACGGTGATCGTGATTATTTTAAAATCAGTATTGTAGATAACTTGCAAAGATCAACTTGATATTTTTCTAAGCCTAATGGTAGCCTTCCAATGTTTTGTGTGTTAAAAAATTTTATACACATTTTATAATGAACAATTGTCGAGAAAAAAAATAAAGATACAAAAGCACAAGTAAAATCGCAAATTAATGAGTTCACTTACGCGAGCTGATGTTTCGAATGGCCCCTTTCAAACGGATTAATGCAATGTCATTGCTGGAGCCCACTTTCCCTGTGTAATTAGCGTGAATGATAATCTCTTCTGGCTCGTGATCTTCGACGCCTTGGCAAATTGACTCATTCGCCCCAACCATAATGCATTCTTCTTTGGTTTCTTCATCAGTTTCTGCCAAGCGGATCACTCGTCTAAAAATCAATTAGCATACAAATGGAATCGGTGTTACATAATCTATTTCCTGTCATTTATCATATTCGTTCCTATTAAAATGTTTAAAAGTCTGCAAGTAACTTACAATTTGCCCTCTTTCAGGCAATGAGCTGCTGAAACTGTATTTTTGAGGGAATTTTTATTATTAAAAATGGAAAGTTATATGATGGTTTTTTAATTTTTTTTAAATGTGGTGGCTTTTATAGTAAACATACCTATGTATCGGTCGTTAATGATTGCCCCTGCACAATGAAAGCGGATTTGATCATCCTCCTCTGCTCACAAACCAAAATTATAAATAATTAAGTAATCATACAAATCATTCATGTAAGCAAAGAACGGCTAAAGCCAAACCTGGAAAGACTGAACCCAATCTGACCATCCATGGGTGAGTTCCAGGCGGGACGGTTTCTCCTCCGATAATTCTGTCATCAGTTGAACTAAAAGACTGACCACATGCGGATGATTCAACAGTTGGAATCAATTTAAAATTTCGGTGCTCATGGAATGAATCTTTGAATTCGGGATAAAGCTCAATGTATTCATCTATCCCACAGCAAACCTACAAATGAAGAAATGTCCAGTTTAGCTTATTGCATGCGATAAATAACTGATTGTTCTGCGGTTTCTGCCCTGACTAAAGTTATTCAAGTATTAAGTTCAATGTATTTACCCGAGTTTCATTTAACCTTTCCAAGTCTGGTTCTCCACAAACTGCATCGTAAACGTTGGAAAAGTTTTTCTCCAAGAGATCTGTCTGAATACTGGGGCAGTTTAATACATCACTCTCGAGATGAATGCACATCCCTTCCCTTCCATCCAATGGCACCTTGCACGCTGTCCTCAATAAATTAATCTCAAATCACATTTTAAGTTCATTAAGTATTTATATTATGGAGACAAACAAAAAATAACTGATATCCCATACGTTTTCTAAAAGTAGAGTCTTGAGATATGATGTTTCCTCCTCCAATTGGTAGACAAAAGGAAATTGCATATATTGAAACTGCAATTTTGGTCAGTTGATAAGCACTTTTCCCATGTAGATCCATTCTTTGAGTAATTTATTTGAAACTTGTACATTAACACTTAATTCTTCTGCACTAAAATACGATCGTGCTATAATTAAAACATCATTCTAAACATTACAGTTTTAGCACATGTTAACGTTCACCACTCCAAAGAAAATCAGATTTATTATATATATTTTATATTTATTTGAACTTCAAACAGTCAGAAGTAATTCACAGTAATAATGACAATGAATCTTTCAAGATGCGTCATTCAGGTTTCTGTGCTGTACTTGCTAGAAACGACGGGACAGGTAAGTCCCAAAAGTTTTTTCTCAGCATCAGAGATGATCTACTGATAACCAGGTAAGTTGTATCATAGACGGCTTTTCATTGTTATTATAATCATCCTTCGTTTTTCCAGATTTTAGCTTTTACATCCATATAATTATTCATCATTTTCATCTCATTCCCCAAAGAGTTTTGGTATTCGCGAATTCGTGATGTCATGCTCCTAGTTTTTTTTCATATTAAAAATCCTGTTTATGCTGTATTAAATATAATCAACTGTCCAAAATCCTTTTAATCTTCGTTCCTTTTTCGCATCATATTGTTGAAGTTCTGTTAGGTAGGCTGTTTTATGCCACTTGATACTTCTTGGGGAAAAAAAACTTTGCTTTTCGGACCGATGCCTCCTGTAACCAACTCACGCAAGTCAAAAGTATCAAAGAAGATTGCTAGAAGATTATATTCATTATATTTACATATCTTGTCTTACATCATAAATAGCTTAGATTAGTTCTGTTGGGGATTTCTATAAAAAATTGATAATCGTAAAACTTCTTAAAAAGTGCCTAGTATATATGTAGGTACACACCTATAATTTATACCGTGTAAATATGAAATAGGTACTACCACTATATAACTAATGTACTTGTCTATAATAACCCCGCTGAAATTTTGCTTTTTATTACAATACACAAATCACAATAATATAATTTTACTGCTTGATAATGGAAGTAAAATGTACCGAGTATGAAGATGGGACAACTATTGAAATTTGTCACTTCATAGCACCACCACTTGTCGTGCTCAAGACAAGGAAAGATTTTTTGCCAAACTTTTCCTAAAACATTTAACCTTCATTTTCATTCATACCTAAATAGCCTTGTTCCACTAAAAAAGACCACTGGCTAGCCATTTTGACCAGTTTTAATGATTCAGACAGTGATGATAAATAATGACAAATCTACATTTGACCTATCAATATCATATCCACAACCATTGCAAGATATACGCTGCTAATTTTAATTCTAAAAATTATCAAATATTTCATATCCAAAGTATCCCGTTGCCCCTATTGCTTCCTGTAAACCTAAGGGTTTGTTATTTGGAAATTAAATAATTCCATAAATCATATATGTAAGTATTAAGGTAAGGTATATAGTCGGTATAGACGATACACAAGGGAGCTATAATACTTAACTGAAGTTTATTCACTTAAGGAAATTAAACCAACTGGAAAGAAAAATTATTTGCGTATGTCTAAAATAAAATAAAAAAGAACAAATGCTTGCATCGGTCTTCGTCTTTTAATCTCTGGATTTTGCATGACTGGAACTGGGGCATAATGATACGAGTTAGTTCCAGAGACTTTTAGCTTGCGACCAGCTTCTTTGGCCTCGTCGCGCGTCCATACAGACCACCCCAATGCAAGTGCAACAGCCTAAAAGCAACTGACAACACACGAGATTGTAAAAACATCTGTGGCTTGGCTTGCTGAGAAGAGAACCGGTTAGTTGTATATATATGAAGAAAGTGTCAAAGTGTCAAACATTCCTCCACTTTAATAAAATTAAAAGTCACTTTCCTGTACATCTACATTAAACCACTTGCAGGTACGTTACATTCCATTTAAATTTTAGGACAACATTATTAACCCTTTGCTTTTCCCTTTTTAAAAGTAGTAAAAGCACAGAGAAAGCATTTTTAAATATGTAGCAAAGTCATTTATGCTAGCTCATTTTTGTGGTTATCTTATTAGGTAGAGAATGTGATTATGTGCATTTTAAAGGAACTACGTGCAATTCACAACTGACAATAGTTAATCGCTCCTGTTAAGTACACTTTGACGGGAGTGGGCAAAATATTTGGCTTGGCATTATCGAAATATTTCCCTTGTTAGTTGCCTGGAATATTTAGTCAGTGTTGATGAGCGTTGTCTCTCCAGCGCTTATAAAATATTCAATGAATATCGATTTTTACCTTCATTTCAAATTTCACATTTTACCTTGTTCCAGTTTTTGGTAAAAGGTGTATTGAGAAATAGATAAGAAGGTGTTAGGAAGCATAAGTACAAGTTCTCATCGTCAGCATTTCGATATTGCTTGGTGTCGCATAATAGCATTGAATTGTAGGTCGACTTATGCTGGGTGTTCTAAAGGGATAAATGTTGTCCTTGTATTTTGCAGGATTTAAAACAGAGCTTGTGTTGATTTCATAATGCTGTGATGGGATTTGACATTTGACTCCAGTAGAACTAAAGTTAAAAAGTGACCATCAAACTCCAAAGTTTTCAAATCCAAGAGTTTTTGACCAGTCCTTAGGATAAGATGAGTGTTCCAGCGTCTACTATTGTCTCTTGTGTTGCCCTTGGCTGGTTCTTGCGATGGAGTGTGTCCCTCTTCCCGTACTCGGGAGAAGGCAAGCCTCCAATGTTTGGAGACTTTGAAGCACAACGGCACTGGATGGAAATAACTGTGAACTTGCCTGTTCAGTAAGTTATCATCAACCATGTCATTTCACCATTATTGGTTGAGAAGATAAGATTTCATGGGCCATTTTTAATGTATCTCTATATTTATTTGGAACAGTTATTGGTACCACAATTCCTCCGTAAATAATCTTGATTACTGGGGACTAGACTATCCACCTTTGTCCGCTTATCATAGTTTCGGCCTCGGGAAGGTATTTAAGGCTTTGCTACCAGATGCAGTTAAACTGGGCACTAGCCGAGGCTATGAGAGCCCAGCTTTGAAGTTTTTGATGCGTTCCAGTGTCTCAGCTAGTGACCTGCTGGTCCCGGCACTGATCATCTTTTTTATAGTTTTCCGGAAGTTGAAGGGTCAATATGCCTTTCCATCTTGGCTATACAGTAAGTATTGACACTTAATGCAAAATTTTTTAAAGCATTTAATTGTTAGTATAGCTCATATGTGTTGATAATATTTTTTAAATCAACAGTCACTTTGGCATTGTCTGCGCCTCCTTTCATCCTCGTTGACTATGGACATTTCCAGTACAACTGCGTGTCCTTAGGTCTCACAGTCTGGGCATTGATTCTACTCTTCACTGAAAACATTTCTTTGGGAGCTGTCGCCTTCACCTTGGCCGTAAATCACAAGCAAATGTCATTGTATCATGCCTTGGCATTTTTCTCCTACATGACCGGAACTTTGGTAATGAGACGAGTTGACCTTTTAACAACTTTTCGAGTTGGAACAACGATTTTATCTACATTGGGCATGCTATGGCTTCCTTTCGGAGATTACTGGATATTTGCATTCCAACGGATATTTCCATTGAAGCGTGGAGTCTTTGAAGACAAAGTTGGATCATTTTGGTATGCTTTGGACAGGATAATCCCAATAAAAGGAGTCTATGAGGACGCAGATGTTGCCCAGTTGTGCGCCATTGTGACTTTGATGAGTGTTCTGCCGTCTGCAATCCATCTATTTGTCAAATCTTCTAATTCAGTAAGAAAATCATGTCAGTCCTTAATTATTTCAGGACTACTGATTTGATTTGGAAAGTTATTTCATTGCTATTTTTTGTCTGGAATAGAAAATGTCCCAAGATGATTTGCTGAAACTATTTCTCCTGACCATGTTCAATACTTCACTCAACTGTTTTCTCTTCTCATATCATGTGCATGAGAAGTCGATAATGTTACCGGCACTAGCAGCTATTCTGTTGACCCCGTGGTACCCCAAGGAAGTGGTTTGGTTTATTACGATTTCTTCATTGTCGTTGTATCCACTATTTTATCAAGAAGGATCACACATCGCGCTGCTCTGTTTGACGGGCTTCTTCGTCCTTGTGGCTCAACAAGGAAAGATTATAACTAGTCAAGGATTACGATCAATTTTTGGGTGAGTATTTAATGTTCATAATTGTTTCTCTTCCGAAAACTCTGAAGATTTACGCAAACAGTTGGCTAACTTTTAATGACTCTTCTGTTTTGGATGATAGACTTGTGTTCTTATTCTCTGTTGGAGGATATTTGGCACTAATTTGTGGACTACATTTCATCACACCACCAGGAAAACTGCCTCATATATTCCAGGCCGGAATTGCTTTGTATTCATTTCTTCACTTTGTTGCGTTTAACGTATACTTTCATATTGTGCAACTCAAGGGAAGTCCTGTGGTCTTTCCGCAGAAGCAAGTTGAAAGGGGAACAAAGAAGAGTCAATAGTATTTAAATGGGACAGCACTGAAAATAGGTTTTTTTAAATGCAGCTATGATATATTGTATCTATATTCTTCTGTCATTCCTGTTTTAAATTATGTACAATGATTACTGTTATACCTATTTATTACATTCTTATTTTATTTTCTATTGAACAGTCAAGACTTTAGGATTTTCTTTACATATCTCACTATCTCATTTACAATGATGTGTATATGAAGTAAGTATAATGCAAGCAAAACTGAGATTCATGGACATAACAGAAAAAATAAACTGGAGCAATTATTTATGAATTACCCCTGTTTTGTGTCTTATGGTTTATTGTGCAATTCTAATTGATAATTACATTTTATAAACACGCAAAGACCATATAGTTTTCATTTGATGACGGCATTGCAGAGCTTACTTCAGACGTAGCCATGTACTTCATTTAATAGGAATTAGCATTGAATAGATTCATCCGCTGCTTCCTCCTATTGTACAGATACGATATTTTGGCCTTTTGGCCTTGGATTTCTATCAAGTTTCCCATTCATCATCAGATCAAAGCATGAAATACATTGAGCTTTCAACTATTCTGCTCTCATCGTTTCATTTCGCTAGTCGATTTTTTTCCTGTCTCGCCAGTACAAATAGTTTTTCCAGCTTATTGTTGACGAATCAAAAAATACTTATTCCTCGCAACCAGTAAACGAAAGAATTTATTTTGACAGATAACAATTTTTGACAGAGGAAATGGTGGTCCAGGAAGTGGAAGTGAAAGCTCCCGGAAAAGCTATTCTGCACGGGGAGCACACGGTTGTATATGGCACGAAGGCTATAGGGATTGCTGTTGGATTGTATACAACGGTCCGCGTGACAAAGCAAGAGACTAAGGATGTTCAGCTGAAGTTCCAAGAGGTTGGCCTATGCCAAGTGTTACCTTTAAAGGAGTTGGAAGCCTTAAAAGAATCCTTGGGAAATTTTACGTGAGGCTAATCTTTGTAGTAGGATTTTTTTCATTTTTGTAAGGTAAATACATTAAAAAAAACGATTTTCCTCATTTTTGTATTTCAGTTTCACCTCACTTGACAATCCAGATTGCATTGAAATAAGTGCAGATGTATCTAAACTGCTTGAAGACTTTGTCAACCTTAAAAATGGATTTACCGGGACACTCCGCACAGCTTATGAAGCCACATTTAAAGCATTCCTTTTTATTTATTTGGCCTCTTTTGACGAAATAGAGCCCATTAGCGTATCAGTTGAAACTGAGCTTCCGGTTGGCGCAGGACTTGGTAGTTCAGCCTCTTTTGCGGTAGCGTTAGCTGGTGGATTACTTGCGGCAGCTGGAAGAATTAAACATGATGCGACTGACAGAGACATGGTAGTTTTTCTAATGTGGATCGAAATTATCCTTTTAATTTTATTTTTATGTGCATTTTTTAAACTTTGTTCTATTTTATCTTCAGATAAACCGATGGGCTTTTGTCAGCGAAAAATTTGTTCATGGGAATCCCAGCGGCATTGATAATACGGTTGCTACATTGGGAGGAGCTGTTGTGTACCAGAAAAATCAACCACTGGTCCCACTCAAATGTTCAAACATTAGTGTATTGCTGGTAAGCACGGAAGTTCCAAGGTCTACAAAGGAACTGGTGGCAAGGGTAAGTGTTGTATCCTGAAGACAAAGTCAAACCTGATTAGCATTTCAATTAAGTTGGTCCTTACTCTTACATTATTATTCCTTCTTATAAAATAGGTTGCAGCTTTAAAAGAAAAGGATCCGTCATTACATAGCCAATACATGGATGAAGCCAGCTCAATAGTAGAGAAGGCCATTCTGGAGCTGGGAACAAGTGGTCTAATTAAGCCCGAATATGTAGAACAAAACCAGGTCCTTCTCCAAAATCTAAATGTCTCGCATCCAAGACTGGATATGATTGCAGAAACCGCCAAGAGAAATGGCACAAGCGCAAAACTGACTGGGGCTGGTGGAGGGGGTTGTGCTTTCATAGTTCTTCCTCCAAACTCGACTGCGGACACTATTGAAAAACTACGATCAGATCTAAAGGCACAATGTGAAGATTTCAAGTTTTGGTCAGTACCTCTGGGCGTACCTGGAGTTAATATTTGTTTCCTCTGAGTCATCCATTGACTTCTTTACAAATACACTAAAAATTATTTGGGGCATACCTATATACCTACCTACCTTGTCATGATAAGAAGTAATCCTCTATCGTAAACTGTACGAATTAGGAGCAACTATGATAAAATTGTAATAATTTCTTGCTTAAGCTAAAAATCAATTGTACTTAGTTTAATACATTTCTTTCTGCCTTATTTTATGGTGGCACTTGTTTGATTGTTTGTTGCATGAAAACCATGATATTATTAAAATATGAAATAAAAAAGTACATACATTGAGAGTATTTATGAAATATTGAATGACAATAAAATATTCAGTGATCTATAAATTTATTGTAGAATTGAATAAGCAGTTGGCGTATGCTTTAAAATATTAAGTACAATTATTAGTTTTGACTCGAAGTATAGTGTTTTTGTCATATTGTAATTTTGGTTTTAGTATGGGTCAGTAAGAATGTTGAAGTTTTTTCTGAGTCCTTTGTAATCCTCAGTTCCTGGAAGGGGAATTTCATAGTGAACATTTTCAAGGTCTTCTGGGAGGTCGTCACTGTAACGTGGGTAGACTGGACAGGGCCTTGGCCTTGGGAGCTCAGGATATAAGCAGGGGCCTAAATAATGCATTTAATACATTTCTCTGAGGTTAACATATAGCTTGGGTGAACACAAGATCACAAGTGCAAAAACTAAATTAAGATTTAGTAGACAAAATGCTTACATTCGGCATCAATTATGACTTCTTTTCCTATAATAAAATGGAAAGGGAAGAATCGTGTTAAAACACCGTTATAATGGCGAATCAAAAATATCTTACCGACAAATTGGATTAGCTTTTTTATTATTTTAATAATCTAACCTAACCAAGATGTACGGCCCATGTGATCTTCAACATCATAAATAGTCAAGGGATGAATAAGAACGGACAAATTGCCATGATTTTGGGTATGCCATGCGTGGGCAGCAGCGTAGGAGGTCTTGTTTTGTTACAACACATTTCCCATTGGGAAATTGGGTGGGGTCCGAGCCAACCGATGTTAATCTAGTTGGATTAATTATAATTATTAAATAATCCTTTATTAAGCATAGTAAGTCTATGATAGAAAGATTCACACGGATTTGCGCTATATTCACCTGATTCAAAGAGCACTCGTCGAGAAACCCACTGTCGATCATGTTTCTACTAGCTTTTCTGCAAAAAATATTTGCCAATTTTTAAAATGATACTGGCATACATTACCGATTATTGTTTTATCTTAACTTACCTGAAGGCAATTGCCTCAGCGGTTTTTGAGGGATTGACTTCAAAGAAGTAGGTGTGGAAGTGCCATGCCCCAATATCCTCAACAATGAATCTTTGGGCAGATGCAGCAGCAACTACTCCTAGAAATACCGCAATTAAAACGGACTTGTTCATGTTGAAATTCGTATTGGAATGAAATTCTAATTTTGAAAAACGATCTTATTACAAGTAGTTTTACACTCTCTGTTTCAATTTGAGCTTGATACAGCAAACAGCGAGCTTTTATATATTACGCCAAACGACATCTCTTTGTTCATTTTCAAGTGTGCTCAGGTGCTTCTCTTAAATGGTATAATATTGAGGTAGGCAATACAATTGACGATTAGAAGTCAAATTCAATTCAATAATTAATTGATAACGGAAAATTTTGCAGAAAGAGGAGATCTGAGATGATATCAGCCTAGGACAACTTTATTCCACTCAGACTATCCATATTGTCAACACTATCATTTTCAATATTATCATGTTGCTGTCCGTCGTCCGGTTATCAGTGCTCACTTCCAAAAATAACTAAATTGCATTCGCCAATAGGTAATTCAGGTCGGAAGCCCACTTAGAGTCATTAGATTCAACATCCTTTTTTTCCGCACTCGATGTGGAAATCAGATTTTTTAAAGTTAATTGCAGCATAGATTATTTCGAAACGCGCATTTTATGTCGATGCCACATATTTATGCATTTTGTATTGTTAAAGATGGTTGTTGTAATTAATTGAGTTTAATTACAAGCTGATTGACATTCAGATAGTCATATTGCTGCTGATTTATTATGACTTTGATATGGAATCCTCCACATGCAATTGCACTTCAAAGTCAAGCTCATGATAACAGATAAAACGTATAATAATTGCAATGCAAAAAGCTGACCAATGTCATTAGTCATAAATTTTACAATTATTTCCAATATTCCCAAAGCGTATGACTGGAGCAAAATAAGACATTGAACTTTGAAATAAACTTCATATTCACCCTTCGCAACTCCACAAATCAAAGCAAAAGTCTTCCATAACTAGAATTTCGTTTTGAACTTCACATTTTGAATGACTAAGGAGAATCTGTCTGCTTTATCCCGATAAATATTTTGTACTTTTAAATTTAGGCTACCGTACTACCTTCTTGGTATGAACAATAACTCAGATTCAGTTTGAGTTTAGATCACATTGGCAAGAAGACAAAATTTACTGTTTTTAAGCTTTTACATAAAGTAAATAAAATTCTATTGGAGTGCTTTGCTATGATGATTTAATAGCTCTCTAAATGTATCTGTATATTATATATTTAGCAGCCTTTCCTGTAATGTCCAGACTGGGCATGACCTCGGCTTTGAGTGAGAGCTAAATATGAGCCTAAACCACATCAAATTTATTTAAATATAGTAAAACATTACGATGCCCCATAACTCATTATAAATATTATTTAAACAAATTATGGTGAGTAATAGCTCACATTCAAAATTAACTTTCATGATGCCTTTGAGAACAGCAATAGACATTTTGTTCCTGCAAAATGATGGTACATGATGTTCCAAATTCATCATTCTTAGTTTGGAACTTCCAAACTAAGAATGTCAATACTTCCACTGACAAAAATCTCAGCAAAGCAGTCGAGTTTACATCCAATTCTGAAACTTTTTTTTTGTATTCGGGCGCATTCTCGAAGTTTGCAATGACAAGGTGAATCTAATAGGACATAAGTGCATTAATGAAGTATTCGGTTACAGGTTCATTTAATCGCAACATACTATACATATATTATTTCCCAAAGCTACTACCTGTTCTTGCAACTGAAAACAAGTTGAAATTCTTCCACAGTTCCACCCAGCTCTTGGCATTTAAGATGATGTAAGCATTGCACTTATAATGTGTTACAATTATGGTTTTTCCAACATCCAAGTAGGTCTGTTTTCAAACTTGCTATTTTTATTGAATTTTAATCTTTGTTGGCGAGTTTTTGTCCATCTCATTCATAGCTCTCCTTCAGCCCTCCCTGTATGTAAGACCAATCCTGACATCCCAAGGTCATTTCATCGCATGTACTTACATGTGCTCCAACAACAACATTTCAGTTTGATTTGCTTCTGTCTTCAAAAAATGAAACCCCTTCCATTTATATGACTGATTGTATAACATTGTAAGTTTGCTATTATGATGTGGAAAAATGTGTATGTTATTCCTAAACTGACTTGACCATAGTTTAAGATCATTTAATTTTCTCATTCCCGTGCAAACAGATAGCATGATCAAGAAGTAACAATGCGTACAAAGTATTTTTGTACGTAATGTTTCTGATGAGATTAAAAGAATGCCAAAACTTCCTTATGTCTTTCACAACCAAACAGTTCCACCAATCTATGTATATGCATTATGAAATCCTTATGTCAATTAATCTATTTTGTGCATAAGTTTACATTGCCGTGTAGTAAAGTTTCGTTGAAAAACTACTCATCATAGCATTATTTCTACCAACCATCCAAACAACTTTTTTTTATACATGAATCGCACCTCCCATTCCCATCTAGTATTAGTATTTTGACAAATCCATTTTGGGATTGGATTGGATCTACTCTCTGCAAAATAACATTTTTTATGCATAAAACTTGATCTTTATGAAACCCAACAAATGCGAATATTTGCACGCAACAAACCATAAAACTGACTTTATACGACTACGCTGCATGCTATTATAATTGGCAAAGTCTGAAATCAAACGAAATGTGAGCCAGTCCTGTGTTAAGGGTTTAGCTGTTCATACCAGAAGCTTGCATCGTTTCCTGTGGTCAGTATTTAATGCACAACTACATAACTGGATTTGAACATCTGTCAATTTAATTTCAAATGACAATCTGTGACATTTTATGTGTACTCAGTATTGATCTATTAATTAGCATGTGTTGATTAGCATCAGCCAAACAGTCTAAATATACTCAAAATATCTAACAGCTAGGCAGTTAAAAATTTACACTTGAACATAAAGATTACTTCAAAACTGCAATAATTTTTAACTTGGCCTATAAATATCTCTGCTACATTGACGTTCAAAATGGTTTTCGAAGTTTTAGTTTACGGAGTATTATTTGCATTGTGTTTTTACTATATCCACGCAAAATACTCCAAGAATGAAGAAGCGTCGGTTCCTAAAACAAATTGGTGGCCCTTCTGGCTATCCAATCATCGGTAATGCTCTGGACTTTGCTACAAATGTGGATAGTAAGCTGCTATTGTTAACGAATTTTCAGTAGATGCATGAGCAATTCGCAATTTGTAAAATTGCAAGCGTATGTATGGATTCGTAGATAAGCTTTGTTTTATTTTTAGAAATGCTATTTACATTATCGGACTGGATAGATCAGTACGGAGGAAGATTGGCATTCTATTTTGGACCTGTACTTGTGTTTGTAATCAACGAGGTTGAGGATATAGAAGTGAGTCCTTTAATATATGGATGTAACCGTATAAATAATATCATATAAAAACCGTTCTACAAAAATGAAGTGGATATGTAAAGATAATCTGATTGGGTAACCATTTGACAGAAAGTGGCCACCTCCACAACATTAATACAAAAGAGTCATGAATATGACTTGGTGAAGGATTGGCTAGGTGAAGGACTAATCACTAGCACAGGTACTCCATTGTAAAAAATAGTTGTTTCCCAAATATTTGTAGGATAAGAGAGATTTACGAAATAACTAAAAATTAAGCGTATTTGTAAAATATTTAGGTCAACATTGGGCACAACGGAGGAAAATGATTACACCAACTTTTCATTTTTCCATTCTGGAACGATTTGTCCCTTTAATAAATGCTCAAGCCAGCGTTTTACTGGATAATTTACATAAAAAATTTGTGCTGGAGAGAAATGAAGAGTATTTAGATATAAATCCTTTTATGGCTAGGTGTACACTAGATATTATTTGTGGTACTACAGATAACAATATTATTTTACTATAAATAATTAAAACAGATAAACAAACAAAACAAAACATATTTCAACTGCCTTGTATTATGTACATGCAGAAACGTCGATGGGAATCAAATTAAATGCTCAAACTGAACCGGGAGTCAGTGCTGACTATATAAATGCGATCCATAGGTAAGACAGTGGACGCATTTAAGTTTAAATTCAGGCAGTTATATCAGTTACAATGTTTTGGATTTCAAAATCTCAGGATGGGAGACCTATTTCAATATCGAGCCGCTAGTCCATGGCTTCATAGCAAGTTCATCTGGAAATTGACGGCTGGTGGGCGAGAAGAAACCGAATGCTTAAAAGTTATACATTCCTTTACAGATCGAGTATGGACAAAAGATAAAGTTTTAAACTTGGAAAAATGATAGAACTACATATAAATTAATGTAAGCTAAAAATTTTTACTTATTTTAGGTTATAGCCGATCGCAAATCATTTTTGGAATCTGATAACCCAACTGAGGCGGAGTGTCAACTGGAAATCAGCGGAAGTGTGTTCCTTGCCTAATTTTACTAAGATATTGCGTTGCATTATATTTAGATTTATGCTGTCACATTATATTTTCCTTTTCTTACCAGAAAAACAACGACATTCTTTCCTTGATTTGCTCATCAAGGCTCAGAAAACCGATAATAGTATTTCCGATCCCGGAATTCGTGAGGAGACGACTACATTCATTTTTGCAGTAAGTATAATGACTATATATTATGTTCTTGTGCAATCTAAAGTTGATCGTGACCAACATTTGAATTCATATTACTGTATGTTTAAGGGCCATGATACTGTTTCAGTTGCCACAAGTTTCTTTTTGTTTAACATTGGCTGTCACCCCGAAGTACAGGTACGCAAATAGCGCAATTTGTATTTCTAGAGATGGATACATAAAATGTAGAAACTGTCGCATATAATGAGGTGTGCTCATTTCATTTCTGGGGTTATAATTTAGGAAAAATTACATCGGGAAATGGATGCCATTTTTCAGGGGGACAACTCAAGAGAGATAACATCTGCAGATATAAGGGAAATGAAATATTTGGAATGTTGCATTAAAGAATCTCTTCGTCTTTACCCTAGTGTACCATTAATTGGACGTGAGGTCACCCAAGATTTCAGGTTGGATGAGAAAACGGTGGTTCCTGCTGGGGTGGTTCTGTATTTGGTTCCATTTAAACTTCACAGGAACCCTAAGCAATTTCCCAAGCCAGAAGAATTTATTCCAGAGCGGTTTGCAGCAGGGAGCTGTATGGCTAATAGGAATCCCTTTGCTTATATTCCTTTCTCTGCTGGACCCAGAAACTGCATTGGTATTCATAAAGTTGATTTTAATTCATGATTGGAGACTACCGTTAAATTAAATGCATTTCTACGCAAGTCTTTTGTCAATATTTTAATATCAATTTCTTTCAATATAGGACAAAAACTTGCCATGATAGTAGCGAAAATTCTTTTGGCTACGATCCTTCGACGGTTTCGTATCAAATCGCAGATTAAACCAGAAGAATTGGAACTGATGAACAAAGTTGTTCTAAGAAATAAAGGGGGACTTAAACTCAGTCTTGAAGAACGGTAATTGGGGAATGAGAAAGTAGGGTTTGTTGCTAATATATTTACATAATGTGGATGTTTCCTTGTACTTAACGTTATGGAACAGCTTTTATCTATCAATATTAATGAATATTTGTTGTGAAACGTTTTTTTTATAAATGACAAAATAATAACACTGGATTGTGTGACTGAAGAAGTTAAAAGAAAGGGATTTTATTAGAATTGTAAAGTGCATATATGTATTAATTAGCTAAAATTATGTCCCTAACTATGAGGATTTTAGACACACGAGTAGGCTATTTTGTATATAATTGCAGTGTATAATTGGCTTTCACATTTGTAAATCCACCAAAACCTTAAAAGTTAATAGGAAGCTTTATTTGGGTTTTTGAACAGGATGTTGAAACACATTTGGAGCAAGTTTTGTGTTTCTCTGAATTGTCGCGATACCTTGAATTGTTTAGTACGGGTCAGTAAGAATGTTGAAGTTCTTTCTGAGTCCTTTGTAATCCTCGGTTCCTGGAAGGGGAATTTCATAGTGAACATTTTCAAGGTCTTCTGGGAGGTCATCACTGTAACGTGGGTAGACTGGACAGGGCCTTGGCCTTGGGAGCTCAGGATATAAGCAGGGGCCTAAATAATGCATTTAATACATTTCTCTTAGGTTAACATATAGCTTGGATGAACACAAGATCCCAAGATTGTAAAAACTAAATTAAGATTAGTAGAAAAGAATGCTTACATTCGGCATCAATTATGACTTCTTTTCCTATAAAATGGAAAGGGAAGAATCATGTTAAAACACCGTTATCAATGGCAAATCAAAAATAACTTACCGACAACTTGGATTGGCTTTCTTTGGATTTTAATAATCTAACCTAACCAAGATGTACGGCCCATGTGATCTTCAACATCATAAATAGTCAAGGGGTGAATAAGAACGGACAAATTGCCATGATTTTGGGTATGCCTGGAGAAATATTTTAATTCAATAATTGGCTCCTAATCATGGACAACTTAACTAATATAGTGTTTTACCAAGCATGTGCAGCAGCGTAGGAAGTCTTGTTACAACACATTTCCCATTGCGACACTGGATGAGGTCCTGCCCATCCGATGGCAATCTAGTTGGAATAGTTAATTATGGATTAATCCTTAATTAAGCATAGTAAGTCTATGATGGAAAGATTCACACGGATTTGCGCTATATTTACCTGATTCAAAGAGCACTCGTCGAGAAACCCACTGTCGATCATGTTTCTGCTAGCTTTTCTGCAAAAAATATTTGCCAATTTTTAAAATGATACTGGCATACATTACCGATTATTGTTTTATCTTAACTTACCTGAAGGCAATTGCCTCAGCGGTTTTTGAGGGATTGACTTCAAAGAAGTAGGTGTGGAAGTGCCATGCCCCAATATCCTCAACAATGAATCTTTGGGCAGATGCAGCAGCAACTACTCCTAGAAATACCGCAATTAAAACGGACTTGTTCATGTTGAAATTTTAATTTTGGAAAACCTGTCTTGTTATGAGTAGCTTTACACTTTCAGTTTGGCAGTAGCAGATTGATGCGGCAAACAGCGAGCTTTTATATTCCCTTTGTTCATTTTCAAGTGGTGCTCATGTACTTCTCTTAAATGGTATAGTAGATTGAGATAGGCAATACAATTGGCAATTGGAAGTCAATTGAATTTAATAATTAATTTGATAAAGGAAAATTCATACATTGTTCAAGAGGAGGTTGGAGATGATATCAGCGTAGGACAACTTCATCCCACTCAGACTTTCCATATTGTCATCGCTATCAGTTATAATATCATTTTGCTGTCCGTCGTCAGGTTATCAGTTCTCACTTCCACAAATAACTAAAATGCATTCGCCAATAGGTCATTCCGGTTGGAAGTCCACTTAAAGCCATTAGATCCGACGCATCCTTCTTTCCGCACTTGATGTGGAAATCAGATTTTTGTAAGTTAATCGCAGCATAGATTATGTCGAACCGCGCATTTTATGCCGATCTTGTGTTGTCAAATATGGTTGTTGTAATTGATTTAATTTAATTACAAGCTGATTGACATTTAGATAGTCATTGTGTAAGAAATAATAATTGAAAAAATCCCATATAGTTTTTCTGACTGCTGATTTAGGGCTTTATGAATCCGAAATCCTCCACAAGGCAAATTCTAAGCACCACTCGCGAAACGATTGAACTTCAAACTTTGAAGTTCAATGCCGAGTTCATGATAACAGATAAACTACGTAATAATTCTAATTTAAAAAATTGACAAATGTCAATTAGTCATTCACACATTAAACTTTACAAATTATTTCCGTTCATGTTCATACTCTGCAAGTTGCGGACCGCAACTCCACAATTAAACTCTGTTATTAATTAAGTTGCTCTGGATGATTGTGTATCCTATCAGTATCAAAGATTCTGTGTTGGAAAGAGAACAATTAAGTTGCTGAACAATTTAAATTAGTAAGGTTGACAATGATGAAAACTGTTGCATGAAAACTGGTAAATACTTGGTTGGATCGCACTTTAAGGCAGCCGTTTCATGTTAACAAATTACCGTTACGGTTAAACTATGCGTATCATTTTTCTGTTTGCATCATATTGGCCTCATTGATTGATCTAATAAGTTTGTGGTAATTAAAGTAAAAAATGGTGAATTAATTGCGATTCGACTTCCCGTATTTACTGAGCGTTTCTCTAAAGACGCTGTGTATCCGTATTATGCTTACGCAGATAGTCTGAGCTTGCCCCAACAGTGTTTCATTATTTATATGTTGAAGAAAAGACCAATGATGGAATATTATTTATGCGTAAGGATGGCCATAGCTCGGCTTCCGATTCACATGACGTTTCGGGAAGGGGTGATGTGGAATGCGCACCAAAAATTAACGTGAGCCTAATTGAAAGGTTTCAAAATAAGTATTTGCGACAAAAGGGATGAAATTCAAACCGAACCACAAAGCTCTACTGATTTCATTAATTAGATCAAATGGCTTAGCAGGATGCATATTTTTTAAACATACATATATCAGAATTAATATTGAATCAGGAATATAATCACAAATCATGAAAATATGAGCAAAAAGATATTCGGTTAGAACTGTGAAAGTAAAAGTAACAATTTTTACATAATTTTGTAAATATTATTTATTGAACAATTAACGAAACAAACTTAGGCTAAATCAAATCAAAACAAGTTAACGAAACAAACTTAGGCTAAATCAAAACAAGTTAACGAAACAAATTTAGGCTAAATCAAAACGAACAACATGCACAAAACTTTAAAAATAATTGTAATTTAAAGGAAATGGAGAAGCTTGCTCAGCTTCACATTCGCATGTCCAGCGTAGGCCATCCCGGTAAGGAAAGCGAGCTTATGAGCGTATTGACATGGAGCAGGGACGGCGATTGTCCCAGACCAGTTGAAGTACATGTGGCACATCTTGTAGGTTATCAAAAACTGGATCTTATCAGCATCAAGTCCAGAGCCATCACAGAGCACGTTGTATGAGCAGGGACTAACGGTGCCTTGGCGAGCGCCGCAGGAGATGAGGTAAAAGTCGTATCTTTCGGGTAGAGTGACTACGCTGTCGACCACTGTACCTGGAGGAGGATTATCATGAGAGGCGCCTTGCTTCATTTCGATTAGCCTCGTGTTGATTCTCTTACTCACGACGATGTACGTCAGACCTGGAGCCTGTACTCCATGCTCTGAGTAAACCTTAGCTAGCCTCTCCTAGAGAAAAAAAGAAATAAACAGGAACGGGTTAATTAAAATTTCAAAATTAAATTAAAATGTTTTTAAGTAAAATCTCCCACTGTTAATTCGAGTACTTACTTGAATCAGCACCAACTCGACATTGTAGATCATTTTAAGCTGACCATCACCCACGCCATCTCTATACATTATTATCTT
>JAQGAH010000113.1:0-81699 GCA_034696885.1 Lepidocyrtus paradoxus | reverse complement strand
GCCACAGATGCTATATCAGCAGAATCTGGAAATCGAGCATAAAAAGAATTCCGAAAGAATACGACTGGCACGTCGGGTAGGGTATAGAATATATGTACGGAATGGAATTAGTTCCACCTTATTACAGAGATTAAATAATTGTATTGCAATCTTGTAGACAAATTTTTACATTTTGCTCAATATAAGTGTGTATATTTTATTTCATAAATTGTATATGATTTCAAGTACATGAATTACATGGAAACAACATTTAGATATCAAAGAAAAATACTTGCACCTATACTCTCTACTCTCTACATTCATCGGTACAATAGCTTTGCATTGGTATCATACTATCAATGATCAATCCATTTCACATTTTATAGTCCATTTCATAACATGCCATCAATCCATTTCACATTTTTTATAGTCCATTTTCCATCCAGGTACATTCTTCTACTTTTTCTACAAACTTGGATAATTAGCATTATAAAATTTAAAATGTTTTATGTGTTTTACGTAACGACAAAGATAAATATTTCGCATGCTTTTGTAAATAATTGAATACTTTCAAAAAAAATTAAACGTTCCCCTTCTTCAACGCCCCGTTACATAACTTTGGCAACTTTCCAGATGAGCAGGTGATTTGTGGAGTCCTCCCTCCCAGACAAATCACCAGCAGTGTCCCCAACCATGACGGATCCGGAAAATGAAGCCCCACTGGAACCTACCAGCGGGGGAACACCCCGAAACTCCTCATACCCGTCACCTCCGCTCACAACAGTCCAACTGTCCCTGCTCACACAGCAAGTTAGAAACCTCACCTGGCCAGTGTGACCATGTGCAAGGGGTGAGACCGTCATATTCTGTCCTGAATAGCTGATGGTAAGCAGGACGCCAGCGCTGGTCCCAATCCACAATGACTTATCCGGGGCTGCTAATAAAGCGGTGACCCGAAGACAAGCACTCTTGTGCTGTCGTATGATATCATCGCAACCTAAAATTATTTAAACGTGATTGATTGACAAGAGAAGCAAAAATTTTCAATATGATTTGAAGAAAAGTTGAGACAAACTCAGATACCAGCAAGAATCTTTGTCACGTCTGGCGTCACGTTAATCTCGCATAAGCATTCATATGTTGTGCTGTTGTATGATTTTATAATGCTGGACTGCTGCACAGCAATCCAGACTTGCTGATCAGCAGCGACCATGGCGGACACACCCCGGGGCAGTTGATTCCCATCAATCACGAGCTGAATTGTTTGAATTAGCTCTAGCATGCCCCCATTATCTGCATAAACTTTGATTTGAGAGCCACAAGCACACCATACGTAGGCGTGGACGATTATCATCTTTGAAACCGGGCTCATTGCAGAGCCGATTGTCACCCAACTGGTGTCATTGACCAGCCATCCCTTCCCATCTACGTTACAAACTATCAATTATTCTGGTCGTCACTACAAAATTTAAAAGACTCTTTTGTGTTAATAGAACGTGTTCGTTCACTTACGAGGGTTTCTGCAATATACTGCCACATCCCCATTCCCAAGAGCCACGAAAACCCGTTTGTTAAAGTAACTGAAAAATTGTAACAAAATCGTTACAAAAAACCCCATCTCAACCGTAGATTTTTTTAGTTTTAATTAATGAACTTGAGCATACATACATCATCGAGTTCAACGGAGACTTGTGTTGCACCTTATGACGATTCTTCTTCACCCTGATGCTGTCATTACAGTCATACACGTGAAGACCTCCATCCTCAGTACCCAACCAAACACTCCAGTGCTCAGTGGATGATTTGTGACCTGAAGAAAAGTAGAAATGTAAAATCAAACTTCCAGAAAAACAAGCTTTATCTGGTCAATGTGTATTCATATATGTATGCTCTTGTGACCTGATTTTGGCGCGCCGCGTTGATGATCCTCCTCGCTATCATACCCCACAGATTGTGTGTGGACCCCGACCCCTAAAGATTGAAGAATGGAATTTGGGGCGTCGTGACTCCCTGAAAAAGACTCAGCATGATAGGGTCCAGTACCCAGTTGTGGGTATGATGATGATGAGGCCGGTGGGACCGACATGATGCATGTAATTCTAGAGTTGCACACCCCATTACAGGAGGTGATGGCAGGCTCTGGATGCAAAGTCAAAATGCAGATCTGTCCAACATATCCGTCCGAGTTGGCCACCCATAAATCAGTCACCTCCAATCCTTTCCCACCTTTGTTGTATACAGTGACTGGGGCTGCACAAGAGAGCTGCAGCCCGGCTCGAGTCTTCCGGATTGGGAGCGCTTGAATAAACTGCACCGGTGGTCTATTCCCGAATCCAAATCGAGCTTAAAAACACATTTTGCCAAAAATTATAATCCCAGTTTGTTTTCCTAGAATTTCATACAGGAAGCAATAGCAACGTTTTTCTAATATAGCTGAGTAATCAAATCATTTATTATGAATTTAACAATACTCATAACAAAATTAACAGTTAACAAAGACACGGTGATGCACGAGTCCAGCGAAAAAAAATCAAGTTACCCCAAGCAAGCCCAGGCACGGCATCATGTCATAGTATTGGAACTTGTTCGGTTGCAAAATAAATATATATTGGAAATATTAGAAGATGGTTAGAGGACAGAAAGTCTCGTCGGTTTATGGCTAATGGTTTCCACGCAAGTTATTTTAGCATTGAAGAGGAACTCTTCTTCAAAGACTTGGGAGCTAAATCCCTAATCCCAAGCCAACACCTTTACATTCTTTCACAAAGCCCAATATATACACTCCGCCAATAAAAATACTCACACTTACTGAATTTCGATATCGTCTCCTGAAAGGCTTCAACCCATGAGATCTTCTTCTCTGACGAGCCAAAGATAACTTTCAACGCCTCCGGTGTGTCGCTGCCAATTTGTGTCAGGATGGGTTATATATACACACACATCACCCAGTCAAGGTTGACAGAGTGGGGTCATCATCGTATAAAAAATAAAGATAAAAATTATCCAATATCAAAAACCCATAATCCAATTTGCAAAATAGGTAAGTGTGCACATGGAAAAAACCAATCAATACGCTAATGATGGTTTCGTATAAATTTTTTTTTTCGCCAAATTCGGCCAAACCTGCTGTCACACCCCTTAACCTCAATCTCCAGAATTTCTGCGGTATCCCCATGATGCTGTTTCAGTCCTGCTGCGAGATCCCTCAAAATCTCATCAAGTCCTATGTGAGGACACTTGAGTAAATTCGCCAGATCCATCATTTTCTGAACTGTTTTCAAATCGTCCATATCCTCAGCATGTGCCACTACGGCGGCTGTGGCCCCACCACAAACACTGGCAACCGCTGCTGCTCCTTTGCAAGCATCGAGATCTTCACTTAGGATGTGAACATCCGTCAAGTGAACTTTCGTAAGAAGTTTAAACTTGCAACCTTCAAAACTGTTGGCTGGGTTTGGTACTTGACTAGATAGAGAGAGAGAGAGGGGATGGGAAGAGGTAGAAGAAGAAAAGAAAATCAATCATTTCAGTTTTTCCCTTCATTTCAGCCGCGTTTGTCGTCAGAGGTGAGGAAAAATGTGAGCAGTATGGATTTCGTTAATGTTATCTTTTTTCTTTACTGACTAGCAAAAAAAAATGTTCATCAGCGACTCGTCATAAAACTATAGAGCGACACGGTGAGAAGCAAGGTCTCCCTTTGTAAGCGAAAGCGTTTGCCAATATTTTTTTTGAAAAAAAATGAAGATAGCAGCTCATCAACATCATCTTTCCCGAGTCAGCGACATAGACATATTCGCATGCAGAGTGAAATTACTTACGGAGTCCTTCGCATTGTGCCACCCTTCCTCTTGATGGATGCAATAAGTAATGAGTCAGCAAAGAGAAACAGCGCTCGCTCCTTCTTGACGCTTGGGCTATAACAGAGCGTGACGACATCCTGTCTCACCAAATGACCCAGACCGTAGTTCCAGCCTTCTATGTCAAACTCTTTGGATCCATTTAGGTCCACTGAAGAGCAGTTGATGTGGATTGCAAACTTTCTGATTTTTTCCAGTGCCAGCATCACTCGGGAGTGATCATCATGAGTGGGATCTGTATGCTTCAGGAGTTCCTGGGGAGAAAAAAATTGGAATGAAGGGGCGATATTGGTTGAGCTGTACCACGACAACGTCTAAGGTTATCACTAGATGCTACTCAGAATGCTAACAGAGACCTGAACCTCAAATGACTAGGGTGAAGTTTTACCAATATTTTCGACTTGATCAATGTAACTCAAATTGTTCTGAACATGGGTGAAAACAGAACAGATGTATAAGTAGTTTATCTTTAGTTTAATCTCAAGATGCGAAAGTTAACAAGCAAGTCTACTTGTTACTGCTGTGCTGATTTTTGAAAAACAATGATTCCAAAGCCAGCTATATTTACATCTTTATTTTACGGAGAAAACGAAAGTACCTAATCATATTTCCATCATTACTCGCCTCTTCTTCACAAACATTTTTTTTTCGACGGAAATCATTTAAAATAATGAAGTTTTGAAAATAGCCTCATCCTTCTATCAACAAGAGCCAGGTCAAAGTTTCAGGGCTGAGCTGACTGCATTTTAAATGTTGGTTCTACAACTTTGTCTCTCAACCAAACTGGATGATAATGCAAAAGAAAGTGAGGGAACAAGGGAGAAAATTGCTGTAGAGATAATATCGCAAGTCGTCTATGATAACATTAGTACGTGGGCAGGGTTTCGATGAGCTTCAGTGAGTGGGAAGCTGTTTACCACGAAAGCATTAGGGATTCTTACCTTGAGTAGGAGCTCATACCGAGGAATCCGCTGGATGGGCATTATGAGTAAAGAGTCCACCGAAAGTTTCCCTTTGTGCTGTCGAGCCTGGGTTTCCAAGAACCTCGCCAACTGCGGCTTTGACGTGATTGCCAGTTTAAGTGAGGACTTTGCATTGTTCCAGTTGCTCACAAAGAGTGAGTAGCAGTCCAGCAATGTTGGCTGTCGAAACTGAGACGGGATAATTTTTGAAGGAAAACAAATAACCAACAATTGAATACACTCTAATCATGTTTTTCCCATTCATAAGTGCTCTTACAAAGGATAAATATAGATAATATGCTTTGTTAGCAAGCATAAGTGGCAGCACTTATATTTAATTCTGATTATTCGCCACAAAAGAGGTGATCAAGTTAGACAGGACACTTATGAGGAAATCGGATTTACCGTATCCAAGAAGACATTCCCAACGCATTGATTGTCATCAGTGACAGTCCGTTGGAGATCATCAAGTAGCTGCTCATGATGGTGAAAAATGTGTGGGACCTGGAGATAAAGGAAAAGGCGGGGTTTCAACTTCCGTCGTAAACAATTTTTTTTGAGAGAAAAACCTTCTCATACTCCTCCTCCTCATCTTCCTCCTCCTCCTATGTCTCGGATTTCAATTAATATTTATTATTCAACCCAGTGATGCTCACCTGAAAGAAGATCTCGTCCACAAGAGCGTTGTCCACAATATCTGAGGCCTTAAGAGGCTCCATGTATTTCTACGTGGGAAGGGAAAACCAGACATACAAACGGTTTCATATCTCCCGTTAATAATGCGCTTCATATGTAATGTAATCCTAGCAAAATCGCGACACTCGATACGAGAATACTCGACAGTGTGTAGGTGTGGAAATCTTTGAATTTACAGCTTATTCCATTCGTAACAAGTATAATTATTTGAGAAAAAATCACAGGCTCGAAGCCTGACCTGACAAAGGGGATAAAAATGCTGGACTAGAAAATTCTATAATTATATCCATTCCTCGCTTACCTTTACCAATATACGTAGGGAGTCCACATAAGACTTCTCCGTTTCCACAATCTCAGCAAGGACGTGTCCTCTTGGGCTGGCATCCTACAGAACAAAAACAAAATTGGGAGCGCATTTAATCTCATATAAGGAGATATTATAACAGATATTACATATATTACATATTTTTGCAAATGTAGAGAAAAAAAATGCTAAATGTGTACTCGCTCCTGTCAATACAATCCATTACAGTTTTCTCCTCCTCACTTGTTTGAAATCACTGAGGGTGATAATAACATACCAGGAAAATAACCGCAAAAAGCGAGCTCGAATTGGTATGCAGGTATGAAATTCGTGTTTTTTTTTTAACATTAGAGCCAATATTGGAGGAGTCTCTTTGGTTTCTTACATGAATTTATGTATTTGTATATTTACCTCAGTTTGATGTTTCAAATCACTGCATAGTATCAAATCTGTTTATGCTTTGGTGAGCAGTATGTAGGGTTACGTGTCGAAAGAGAAAAGTCTATAGAAACATTCAATCATTCTTCATGAAGCGTGCACGTGCCCATTGTGGGAAAAGAGCGGAGGAGTTGAACAAATGATGTTACATGAATAGGAGAAAAATTTGGGTTTTTCAAGAGAAAGAAATGGAGATGGGGAAAGGTAGACACTCAGACACCAGACATGCCTCCACCTCCACATTATTTTTCAGACATACATTATCACAGGGATAAATAAGAATACTGAACTGTGCAATTACCGAGACAAAAGTGAATTACTTTCTTCATAACAGCGTCTTATGGTGGTGATAAAACTTTGAGATGCTATTTGTAAATATGTTTAAGATATGAAAGGGAAATAATTTTTGTTTTGCGAGACAGAGATAAACGGGGTAATTTGGGTCTAGTTAAGGTCTGCTGCAAAAACACCTAAAGAAAATGCCTATTTGAAATGCTTGGGTATTGTGACGCCACAACGCTCAGAGGAACATGATGGGGACTCCCAGCCATTTCATTCAATCCAGTTAAATAATATGTGGGCTGTGAGTATTTAAGTGCCGCTGGGGTTTGTGGAACCGCTTTTGGAGATTTTTTTTTACATGTGGATTCATCCTGTATGCATTCACTCCATTCATTTGCCCGCAATCAATATGGAGGATGGAAAGTGGAAATTGTGGCATGGGGAAGATCCTCTCCTCTGAGGTGCCGCACTTCTGAATGGCGGAAGCCAAAAGTTTTCCTTTTGGCTTTTGTTCCAAGCAATAAATCTTATTTTTTGCCAATAACTTCTAGATGAAAGTTTGGATAGCGTGCTGGCGTGCTAGAATGCATGTTTAAGCAAGGGCATAAAGGGGAGATGAGGAGGTGGCTTGTTTTTTCATTCGCCATTTTACTCTTGTCAGGTTTCGTGCATGTTTTGCGGATATAAAAAAAAATTGCGTGAATGAGTTGACTAAGACCATCTTATATCTTTTTTATCTACAGAGATGAAATATGTATCATTGATTCCTAAAACAACTTCAACAACCGGCCAATAATCCGCGTTGATAGCCCTTTGCCATTTTACCAGAAAAAACTTAAGCTTTATAAGCTGTTCCCCCAAAAGCCTCTTATCGAAGAGGAAGGTAAGCCCACTTGATATGCTTAAACCTGTATGAAAAATACGTTTAATTTCTTTCCGTTTTCCCTTCTGAGATTTTTTTGAAGCAGTTTTCAAGACACGGGCAAAAGTACCAGCTCAAGCTCTTGTGTACGCTTATATCACATACACGCTTATCCCACACACCTATTTGGAAATTATGATTAACCCCAGCCCATTGCATATTGAATGATATGAAGCCCGGAACAGGTTGTCCCAAGATGCCCCAAACCTCTTTTAACTAGGCTTAATGCTTAATAACGCTATAATATCAAAATATTACATAATTTTAAACCAGGTTGTGGCAGATTACGAAATGGGGTTAAAATACGCCCACAAATGGGAATGAGGATGATAGTGATGACAATATAGCTAATTAGAAAATGGACAGGAGGCATAAGAAGAGTGACCTGTATGGACAAGTGAGCTACGTTTAAATTTAATTTGCATTATAGCCACATGACCAATTTACTTACATCTCCATGTAGTATCGCCACCATCGAAGCAATGGCGGCGGACAATGCTTTCTCTATCTCATCCTCGCTAAGCGGGTCTCTCCTCATGGAGCAACTCCGTGAAATAGCAAGCGTCTCAGTGGAGCCGTTGTTGCTCCTGTTAGTAGCAAAATTAGCGCTGTTAGTAGCATTATCTTGAATAATAACCTCCGGAGTTAAGGACCTCCTTAACGGCAGACCGAGCGGCATGGCAGCCAGGTTGGAGTCTAACAAATGTGAATCTTCATATGGTATGCTTCGAGGAAGCAAGATCTGTTGATGCTGTTGACGCTGCTGTGGTTGCTGAGGTTGAGTGAATGCTGGACTCTGCTGATGTTGTTGCTGATAAGGAAAGGGATTGGAACCATTTGAAGACGACAACGTGGACTGCCGGCTCCCTGGAGTCAGTTCGCTGAGTAGTGCAGACTGCTGGTGAAGTGCAAGGGACCTTAGTCCATCAAAACTGGGTGCTACTCCCCGGCCGTTTGACATGTTAAGTATGCGCTCATTCAAAGTCGTACAGACGAGATCAGCCTATAAAGTGGACCTTTTTCGCAAATTCGAATCTGTCTATCTCTATACTTTAAGGAATTTCTATGATTGGAATGCTTTCCCGACGTATCATAAGTAGAAAATTGTTCATCCAAGAGAAAGTAATTTATCTGAGAAAAAAATAACCCTTTCTTATCATCTTCAGAGAAGTAATAAATAAAAGCAATTTCTCGTCTCCAAGAAACGTCTTAATAAAATTGTAGTTCTTTTCCCCTAATTCTATATCTCTTACTTATGTGTTCACAGTTACAAACTTGTCAGTCTTTATGGTTGTTGACAGGTTGCTTTAATGAGAGATTCGCGGATTGTGCTCTCCCTAGCTCCTGCTTTCATCACCCGTCAAGTTACTCAATACAATCAAAGCACAATACTCTCATTTAATTTAGCATAATTGGGGAGCAAGAATCAAGCGGCACGTGGACCGACCTATTTTCGCTCTCTATTTCGTATCTCCTCTCTTCTCCCCCTATCTATCTCTATCTCTACTCTAGTGAAAGTCGACCAGGTACAGACGAGTGGAATGGCGGGTATGCTATATCGTTTCTCCTATGCAAAGCTGGAAAGCAATAGAGAGATGCGTACATCTTGTTAGCGTTGATGCAGGAAAAATTGCTGATTTATGCAGAATAATATCTATACGTGAAAGCAATATGAGGAGAGATATACAACTTACTTGGTTCTGGCTTCCTTCGTGGGAGCAAGATCGGTATTGGAAAACAAAAGGAGTTTGCTCACCGTGCTGTACAGAAGGTTGAAATATGAGACGGAGGGAACTTTATCAAAAGACGTTCGTTTATACCACTATTATTTCGCTATTTAAAAGAAGAGTTTATGGAAACTTGTATGCACAACACGATTTACTTTTCACAGTCTAATATTTTTGATGCTCAGTCTCGATATAGTCGATAGTGTAAAGTTGATTTTTTTCCTCTTACTTTACAGCTATCTTCTGCTAAAGCTAAGATAAGCAAATATAGTAGCTCGCTAATATAGCTCGTAATATAATAAGTAACTAGAGTATGAACACTGAATACAGAAGAGGGTTTGTCCCTAAAATGTAAAGATTGTTCCTCTACTTTAGAAATAATACTTTTTCCTCCTTACTATCTAGCTAGTTGGCTGTTTCTAAAAACGGATCCTAAAACTGAAGAGTTTTATTCTGCTAATTTCTCACATAAAATCTTTTTTCTAAATTGTAGGGAAACTATGTAATAACGTTGTAGTTGAGTATCCTATTCTTCCTCTCCCTTCACACCTATAGTGTGCACGCTCCGACTAGCTGATCAAAAGTGAGTAGTGGAGTGAACGAGACCCGGGGATAAATACCTTCCAGACAAGAAAAGATAGTGGAAAAGTTAAAGCTGGAGCGGCTTCTTCCTCTATAATGTACAGGGAAAAAAAGTCTATTGCCTGCTCGCCAGCCTACGACGCCTGCTTACTTTTAAGCTCCCACTTTACCAAACTTTCCATACAGAGGAAAAGTATTCTGCTAGTTTATTTTCTGCCTTGTGTGAAAATGGAGTGATCCTAGTTGCAAAAGACAATCTAGATGTTTGTTTGTCTGAGGCTTTTGGCACACTATAGCTTTTTCAGCTAGGACCAGCTGGAATATATAAGGTTTTAGAATCAACCAACTGTCAGACAAGTGGACCGGCCAGGGAAAAAATCCTGGAACATGGGAAAGTGAAAGAGATAAATACACATCAGCGCGCACACACAGTCATGCATGGGGAGAGGAGAAAAATCCAGAAAGATTTCTTTCCAACTTAACTCACGCCAATCTGCTAGCTTTGAGAAATAAGCACTTTCGCCTCTATCTCGCTCCCCGTATCTCATGCAGTGGAACTGGTAGCCTCACAATGATTTCTCCATCCTTGTCCCATTCTAATGACATGCTTCAGATATCTTATTACGGTAGAGGATGATAAGGAGAGTGGGTGAGCAACATTTTTTGGCCACTGGACGAGGAGGACTAGTCCAGTTAAGTAAGATGGTATATATGTATATTACATAGGATTCAAGTTATTTAGTAAAAGCGTCTGCGACGGACGTGGGGAGTTGGTGGAGGTTTCCTCAAAAATCATGACCAATGACATTCGATGAAATGGATAGAAGGAGTTTTTATAAATTGCATGTATTCTTTCATAACTACATTTTAGAGAAAGCTGACATCAGCTAATGTAGTCTTTTTTGAATTGTAAAACATCCTCAAAGAAAGGAAGCCGTTTGTTCAACATATCCAGTGTAATGAAATGCTCAAAAGAAAATTAGAGGAATGGATGAATGCCACTAAAAACTAGGAGCGAGAAGACGAAGACGTGCTACAGGTGGAATACTAACTCACACTTGACCTGCTTCTCCTAGAACAAAAACAGCATATGACAGCACAACTGTGCCATCATTACACAAGTGAAAGTACAGCCATGCAACTTTTGCTTTCCTCAACTCTGTGGGGAAAGCATTAGCGGGTGAAAAAAATAACAACTCGAGAGAGTGTAAGTATGCCTCGTGTTTGTGTAGCTGATTGCAAGCCACTTTTCCCAATGTCTAATAACACGCCTATGTCTCCGTCACCCAATATAAATGTTATGCTTTGATGATAAACGCTTGCTTTTTTTCCCTCCGCGACAAAGCTAATATTATTCATCTGATGACGGAAGGATAATGCTAAAGCGCGTGGACAAGCCCACTTTTTTCCAGCGTTCAAGAATATGCTCTTGATAGTCATCATGATGATGATGCGTATAACTTTTATCGTGAAATTCAAACAAATGAATATTGATTTTGCTCATAATAGGGAAACCATAATCAAACTGAAAGACCGAAAATTAGAATGACGAAAATAGGATGCGAAGAAGCAGAGATCAAGTGCGCGAAGAAATGGTGACAATGATAGTTAATACGGATGTGCTTTTCCAAGCCTCCGCATAATTTAATCAAACCGTACAAGGGAATAATGGGATTGGAATGACGTTATAGTTATAGGAAGGGATATAGGCATATGGGCCTCTGTGAATTCGACATACTTCTTATTTATGTCACTTTTTTATTCCCAATAATTGTTTACAGTCCCAAGCCCATTTCCTTCAGACCGTGGGGCTGGCACTGGTGGGTTGGTCATGCCGTGGTGGTTTTGTGATCTCTCTCCCTCTACTATACATATTATGTTTTTGGTAAGCTTATTTAACACACAAAAGAGTTGAAAGGCTGAAGGTGAGTTTGGGGTTAAATTAATGGGATTCCTACTTATGAGCCCTTTATTGAAATTAGAAAAGAGAGTCCCCCAATTCAACCAATAATGGTAAGACATGTAGCCAAAAATTTAATTTAAGAGGAAGCATCCTCCAGTAATAAGGTAAATACTCTTGCTAATTAGGAAATGCTATATGCGCTTACAGCCCTACGGATAACGTCATCATGCCACCGTAATTTTTATGCACTAAAAGTCTTCTCTACCTATCCATGTTCTAAGCTCATTATACTCATTAAATAGGCCAACAACCAAGAGGAGGAATGAATAGCAGTCGTCTTCCCATTGATCAATCAAGGACCAATGGTGGCCGCAGGAGACAAAAAGCATCATAATAAAAGGAGTAATTATGATTTCCAGAAATGTTGCTTATTTTTCTGGTGTCTCCCTAGAAAATACAAACATTTTCCGCTTCGCTAGCCACCAGCGCTTTTCCAGCCAGAGGAAATCTTCTACTGACAGGAGAGTGAAAGTTGGAGGAAAGCAAGATAAAGCGTGTGATACTGAGAAGAGAGCCCAACGGAAAGGCTTCTCTAGCCATCACCTTATCAAAGAAAATGGAGTGGAATGAATTGAATAAAAAACTAACATGACCAATAACCCAAAGACCACCACCGGGAAGAGAGAGTCTCTCCACAATCACCGTCATTATTTAACCAAGGCCAGAGTATAGTGAATTGAACTAAGAAAAAAATGAGCGTTTCGAGAGACACAGATAACCATACAGAAAATGCACAGAGCCAACTCGGTACATTTCTCCAAAAATGTTTCATATTATAATAATAATATCCAAAAGGGGGAAAAAAGTTGGCCCTGGCTCACTCCTTCTCAGCTTGCTTTAGTTTCCTCGTGCAGTTTCCTCAAAAGTGGAAAAAATGGATGAGGAAGGGAGCATTAGCCTCCATTTTAAGAATAAACATGACTATATGAATGCGTCCTTTTTCATACTGACGACTGCCAAAATCTTCACCAGTGCGGTTCTGGAGATATATTCTATCCAACCATGAGTGCTCTTGATGAAGATGCAAAAGGAAGGAAGCATGTTTCTGGGAGAGAGGCCTCATCATCCTAATCATATAGCCATCAGAGAAATGTATTTTGGTGCTGGGAATAAAATCCTACACAACTTATGTCAGCATTTCTGTTTTGCATTCTTTTGGAGAATGGAATAAAAAAAAAACGGGGGAAAGAATCACAATGGAATATAGCCTATTTGTATTTACGAATATTATATATTTGGAGCCAGTACTTGACTCCATACTACTGCAGTTCAATTTTCTTTTTTGGCATGAAAAGAAACGAACTCTTAATGCTTTTTATTTACTTGTATGCAAAACACAGTGCGCAATTACATGTGTAACGGCAAAAACTCAATTTTGCAAGAAGTATTCTCAAGTTGCCCCAAAACCAGAAACCAGCTGAAGCAATCGCAAAATATTCCAGACTCATCTGAGTCATTTTTTCTTAGACGCACAGAGGGTGTCTGACTATAAAATACTCATTGAAAACAGGATCTTCAGCTTTCATACAGTTGTCATTGCTTTTGTTTGCTTATCTTTCAGCAAGCTTTGCAGTTTCACACGTGAAACATGACTTCCAGTGCGGAAGAAGGAAACGAACATCACAGCACTAATTTAAAAAGTTGCTATATTATGTTTTCGTCAGAAGGCAACTTATCCATAATGGCGACTACTTCTTAACCAAGAGTGACATAAAGTGACCCCCAAAATTGGAAGTAAAATAAAAGAATCCTGGAAAAGAGGCTGTCTGGCAATAACCTTGAAAATGAGGCCCACGTGGAGCAAACGAAAAAAAATAATTATAGTTTAAATAAAATGAGTAACATGTAGGCATACACTTTCCTTACATGAGAATGAGCACTCGCAATCCAAATAGACATGTTGTTGTGAATTTTATCACTGATTGGACCAATCAATCAGACAGCAACATTCAGAAACAACTCCATGCTCGAAAAATTATCAATGTTGTTACATTTTGTATACTACGTAGAGGTTTCAGGTGAAACTGTCGTTTCATAACATTTCCATTTCTCACGACAACATACGTACTCCGAAGAACTTCCGGTTTTGCGTGTGGATAGAGTATATAAGTATTGGTGTCCATGCAAAAAATTCCGTTGGTAGTTTATCCCGTTTCAGAGTTATACCAATTTGAGTTCACATCTCAAAAACCGAAAAAAGGGGTGCAAGCGGTTTTGTGTTTACAACTGTGTAATATCAAGTAGAATAGGTTTTCTGGTCAAATTTTTTTATGAGAAGATAGCCCATATTAACAAATACCCCCATGCAAAATATCTCTGGCTTGGGTTATCTAAGCTTTTTGTGGCAGAAGTTTTTTTACAGACAAGAACCTAAAAAATTTCAAGACAAATTTTTTTTTAAAAATCATAGCGTCAATATCGACCCTTCTCCTTGGTCACCTAATGCACATCAGATCTGGCTCGCCGGTGATTTAAGCCCATTAGGAGTTGGGGAAAACATATATAAAAGAAATTGTTTTGAAAGTTGTACTATGCAGGAAATATCAATAAATTCATAGGCGACAGTTTCACTTGAAACCTCCATGTATGACAATTGTTCCAACAAAATCTTGGATTTGTTGTCAGCGATATAGCACCTTGAAAAAAGGAGCCTCATAAATATTCTCACTAATATTCCGCTAAACGGCCGCTGATGATGATGATGCTCTCCACACTCCCCACGCATCAGCTCTGGACCTTGGATGTACACGAGTGAGTATCGAAAGTCAAACAAAAAAATAATCCCTGTTTTAAATGGAAAGGAGGCATTAAAAACGGGTCATTAATTTTGAAGCTCCTGACGTATTGACAGCAGAAGCTTTAAATATCCCTCTAATCTTCCACCCAACCAATATATCTGGTGGAACAGATCGGACGCCAAAACGCTTCCTGTTAGCTTTTTCCCTTAAAATTTGCGAAATAAAAAAAAAGAAACTGGGACAGGCAGATGCGATATAAAATTAATGACCGTATAAAGGAAGCATGTAAAAAAATAATAGATTTACTCATTTCACTTTTAACTAGTCCCAATCGCTTCCCTGATTACTCCACATCCATCTCCAAAATTTGTTCTTGGGGATGTGCACCCATCCAAAAAATACTTGATGTGACTTAAATCTCCTTCGTTAGTTTCGGATTTTCTGCATGTCATCATCAGCTAAAGAGGTATTAGGACATGGACTGTTTTTTTTATCGCTTCTATAATAAAATACGGGAGATTTTCTTTTATGATTTTCCTGGTGACTCGCATCTCATCATCCAAAGAAACTTTTCTTAGCTGCTTGAGTAAGCCTGATATGAAGTGGGTAGAGCTAGGTCGGCGAATGACATCATAAACACCAAATTATCGGTATTGGATGGATAGATCAAACAACTATTTGTGCACAGTTTGTATGTGATGATAAGTAAGTATGATGAGTGACTGTACAAACGACAAAGATCATTTTGAAGTTGCTTGTAAGGAAGGGGATCAATTATCTTATTAGCACTAATGGCAAGTATCACTTGTAGCAATAATAAAATATAATGAAGTGAACTCTGAAAAATCTGTTTCTAATTAAGATCGCATGATCTCCTTACAAGAAAGAAACCAATTTGGAAGATTTGCAACATCGCATTTGTCGTCGTAACTTTCATATTATCCCCTCGTAAAGGAAAAAGTACAAACTGCTGCCGATAGAAAAGGGACATTTGAAGGTCAAATCCCAACAGCAAAAAATTGAGTCGGATCGGAAGATGAAAATCAATTTACATAAAAGCTGTAAATATTATAAATGAGCTCTGCGAGCACCGTTATATAAATATATAATAGGTAATTTGCTACTTTATCCAGTCATACGTCCCTCGTCCATAATAATACTATAATAATTCATTTATTATTATATGAAATGGTAGTATCGTCAGTTGCTGTAATACCACAGATGAATTTTTAAATTGGGTAGACTCCAACCAATCATTGCTTCACGGACAATGTTTCTGATAATGCAATTTGGTTGGTCAAATATTACAAATTTGCAATCATTATAGAGCCTCCACAAAGCTCCCAACTGATATTTTGTGATCGGTATTTGTAGGTGGGCGAGGATTGAGGGTAGGCTGTAAATAAGAAAGGGAAACAGAAATCCTCACATTGACAAAAATAATTTTAAAATAAGAGCTTCCCCAAATTCCTCCAAAAATCCCAATAACAAACAGTTCCCTCTTATTGGCATAAGAATCAACGTTTTACAATCGAGCAACAATGAACAAATTGAGATACTTCTTCTCTGAAATAACAATTCTTTGAGATGCCCCTCCAAATTGCAACTTGTCCATTACAAAGTTGTCGAGAAACAGGAGAAAGTTGAAGGGGAACCAAGTTTGCATAAATTGTTAGAACCTAAGCCCATACAAATAAATATAAAAAAAAGTTATTGATAAAGAGATTCCTGTTTTTTCTCCCCTTTTGTTTGTCGAGAGATGGGAGAGGAGCGTTGCATATTTCAATGGAAGGCCGAAGACTACGACGCAACGATAAGGGGAACCCTCTTCCCTCATAAGAGTGAGCCTCTCCATTCCATTATGAACACGAATAATATCGTGTTGAAAATTAGTTCATCCTTTCAATTTCATTCCACATCTTCTCATTATTCTCATGTTTACCCTTGTGTTTCATACGAGCACTCATCCACACGATTCGAATTTTCTCTTTGAAACTCATCGAGAGGAAAGATATGATGCTCATATCATGTGAGAGAAGATGTCAGATGAATTGGGAAGAGAGGGGGAAAAAAACCCGAGTTTTCTACTGGAAACTAACTCATACTACGACATATGATGGCAGCTTTCGCCAAAGTAGCTTGCTCCTCGTGTTGCACTTGCTTGTTGCGGAATTCTCATCTTGAGAATAAGAAAGAAAAAAAGGTTCTCTGAAAAAAACAACGGCTTTATTGTGTACGTGTTTAAGAGCATGTTTGATTGTATAGTTTTTGAATAGCTTTTTTCGGAATCCGCTGGAAAAGTGAAAGGAGATGGGGGACAGAGAGGGAGACCAAGCGGATGAAAAATCTTTTAAAACATTTCAGGGACATGTAAAGTAAATACAGAGTCCGAAATGAGCCTTGCGTTTGCACATTCACGATTAGTTTTCATTTTATTTTGGAAACTGTAAAAGAGAGGAAGAAGAAACGGTAGTTTTCACAGTCCGTCATCAAATGCAGCATTTCCAAGGTTGTGGCAGCCTTGTGGAGAGATTCAAATTATGAATAAAGTGTGACATGTATAGCTAAAATGCAAAAATTATCTCATTGTCATGTGGGAATCAAGGCTGGAGTGATCAAATAGAAAGGGGGAATTCATTTGAAGATGAGTAGAAACAAAGCCCGTGTGCAATCAATAAACTAGCACATGCACAAACACTATATAGCTTTATTAAGTTGATTTCTGCAGCTATTTATATTTGTGCAAAGCAAGTTTTTTTTTTCAATCTAGATTGTTCACCGACTCAAAAATGCAGCCACTACCTATAGATGAAAGAGGAAATAGGTCGACTTTTGTCCCGGTTGGTTGCCTCTAGCGGATGACGGCTCCCAGTAATCGGAATCAACAAAAGTATAATCACCACCACAATGCAAGGTCCTTCCCGATACCTCTTTTTCTTTCCGGGAAATTAGTTTGAGGATGTATGTCAGCAAAATGTAATTGGAATAATAGAGTATTGAAAGTATGGAGACTCACAGGAAGTATTTAGCCAAAGGTAATAAAGTGACCATGAGCCTTTTCCAGATAGCTTTCAAGATTTTTTTTTTGGAAGTATCTCGTTTTACATATGAAACCCACGCTGGACTCGTAATAATATGGTCATATAACTTACATATAATTTAGTCTTTCTCCCAAAGCATTTCAATGATAATAGATGACTGATGAGGTTTCAACAGATTGTCTTTCATCGGCATTTCTGATCCCTTCTCTGAACTGACTCTTTAAGAGTATATGTCCAATCTCCACGCGGAAGTGGCTCCACTGATCGTAGGCGGATAAGTGTTTACTTTGTCTGAGACAAAGTGATCAAGTTACCAACCCAGTGGAGTATGGAAGGGCATTAAAATGTGGTTTTCAGCTTCCACATCATATTTAGGGATTCTCGAAACTTCCAGAGAATATTTATGTGAGAGAGGATCAGTGGTTTTTGTCTGGAATAGTCTAATATCAGACGGGTGGAATCAAGTTGATATGAAGTTGTCCTCAACTCTGAATCGAATCTTTTCACCAGAATATGGATGGAGACAAGTTTTGGTTCCAGACGGAAAAAAAAATTTGACCGAGAATGTTCTGTAGTTTTGTAACAACTAGACAATTTAGAAAATGAGATTCTTTAGAAGACATTTAATAAGAATATTTAGTTTAAAGGTTTAATATATGCATTTTACAGAAAGTTCAGAAACTTTCTGAACCGAACCAGTTATCACAAAAGCCATAGGGAAATTATGATATGATGTTGATTTTATTTGGACATTTACAATAAGTCATCACATGGCAGATCACGTTGCGATTTCCCATGAGCAAGTAGTTAAGTCATTGGCATGTGTGCATTATCGATCACTTGTGATGGATTTCATCATCTCGGAGCTTATTTACATAAAATGTTATTTACCAAAAAAAAACCCGAGTGTGAATGTGAACTGGATGGAGTGAAAGGAGCGAGAAAGACAGAGTCGATGAAAGAAAGGGACTTACAAGCTGATGACGCTGCTGTTCCACTGTGGATGATGTTTCCTGATCAGAAGTTGTTATTGGAGATGAGGCTGTCACATACAGAAGCTGGGAAGGGCTGGAGGCTGTTCGCTGATGAAATGCCATTTTTGGGCCGTCCTCTGTAAAGGGGATTAAATTACAGGGCCGTTAGACCAAAGGCAAAGATGCAATGAAAGTCAATACTGACATATTTACTTTCCTCTGCTGGGAGAAAGCACAAGGGAAGATTTGGCAATTCTCACCTTTTGTCTGATAATGAGAAACTGGTAAGTTTGCACTAATTTTCCTTGAACGAATACTCGAATGTTTTGGTTTGGCGGTCAAGTTGAGATCATCCATTGACGACATGAGATATGAACTAGTTAACTTTGCTGCTGGCTGAGATATCCTACTGGAACCATTATCACATTCGATTTGCGTCCTACTGGGCGAGCTGGATTTGGACTCTCGGGAAAACTCGAATGTGTCATAATCTCGGTTACTTCGAGGAGGAACCAACTTTTTCATTTCCGCCTCCAACATTTCGCCATATGGACCCCTCAGGGGACGTTTATTGTAGCGTCGAGCTGGTTGCATTTGACGATATACGTTGGGAGAGCTCAAGCTGTTCATTCGCTCGCTACTGTCCCCACACTGACCCCCAAGACAATTCTCCGACCCCTCATCAGTCGAGGTTTTAAAGTAGGATTGACTCGAGGAGGACGTTTGCGGCAATGACGTTGAGTGAAGATTACTAGCTGAGTGGGCGGAGGTTGGTGCTGTCGCTGGAGCGGAGGTAGAGCAGCCCCGTCTCATAGTGGAGTCCAAAGCCAGCGCATCTGTCAATGGAGAGTTTCCAGCACTAAGGTGGGAGCGATGAAGGGGCAATTGGGTACTGTGTGAGGATATGGGAGGACTTGTGCATCCATCACTTTGACCTTCACCAGACTCATCCGACTGACCTGAGGACTGGCGAAATAATCCGTGTTTGTCCTTTTCTGTATCCTCTTCCCCACCGGATATTGAGGATGCTCCTCCCATCCCCAAATCGAGAAGCACTTGTTTCTTAATCTTTTTGTTTTTCGGAACACTCTTGTCAGTGAGGCTGGAAGGGGGATTACTAGGAAGTAAGCTGGATTGCTCGTCATTTTGATCAGTCTTTGGGCCCTCCTCACTGCTACTTCTGGCCATTATGCTCTCTTCCCGGATGAGTGGCGGAGAGCGCATTAGTTGCGGTTTATTTTGTCGTGGAGGGGCTGTAACGGGTTTTGAATCCTCTTGACTATTGTCAACCCTTGTGGATTTTTCCATAATAGCATTATTCTCATCAAACTGGACGGAGCGTTCTCCACCTGAAACTTTCATATCACTAGAACCGCACCTATTCTCACAATTCAGCATAATGCCCTTAACTTGGTCCCGGCTATCAAAGTTCTGAGGGGGAGGGGAGGCCGGCGGAGATGATAAAGGACATTGAGTGCCCGCATCAATGCTTTCACCCTTCATCCCTAATTTTTGATTTTGCTTTCCTTGTTTGTTATCACTAGCATGGCTTGTTTCACTTTCACCAAGTTCACTTCCAACGTTCATTTCCTGCTCCAGAGAATTAATGGACTGTAACTCACTTCTTCCATTTTCATCTCCGCCATTGGTGGACTGGACTCCACTGGATAATTTGTTTCCTGGGTCATACACTCCAACTTGCCCGCCCACCTCGTTGAGACTATTACTCGGCTCATTATCCATTTCGCCCTTATCAACAGAGTTTGTGGGCAAATGGGGGAAAGTTGAGGAGGAATGGAGATTTACAGCGCTACTTTCTTGTAAGTTATGCTCGCAGTCTTCCTTCAAGCTATTATCCATATTGTTATAATTTTCCATCTCACTCAACTCATTACCACAGTTTGGATCAACGAGCTCATTAATTGTTTCTGGAAGCATGAACTGACTGAAAACACTGATAATGTTAGGACTGCTCCCACCATCCGTTCCACAGATGGCTTGATGATAACTCATGGAACTCATTTGATCTGGAACGGGCTCTTGGTTTACAGTACCACCATCAGTACTGTTGGAACTGGTGAGCTGTTGATGCCGTTTGACAGTGCTCCCATGAGTTCGAGGGAGTGTGGAGGAGCCAGAAGCGTATGAATTGTTCATGAGACAGAATGCCGTGGGTTTGAGTGTGATGGGAGATCTGGGATTCCGCACATATTTCCCTTCAGAGGTTATGTCAACTTGGGAGAAAGATGCAGACCGGAATGGAATCGTCCTGGGGGGAAGCCCACTGGAATAAGTGGAGGATTTCAAAAATTCGGGAATTTCCGTTATCGGACCTTCTTCGAAAGTCTCACTGGCAAGCTCCTCATCCCATATATCTCGCTTAGCACTTCCACCGACACATGCGCCACTATCACTACAACTACCGCCACCCTCCGTTCTAATCGCTGTAGTTGGAATGGTCGAGTTGGATGCAAAAGTGAAGGCGGAGGAGCCATTCATCCCGTGTTCATCCCGACCTTCCTTCCTAGTTCGCAATTTTTCTCGTTGCTGCTGCTGCTGCTGTTGGTGATGATGATGCTGATGACATGAGTCTTGTTCGTGATTTGTTGGCGCCCCAAGATTTCGCAGGGCTTCGGCTAGGTGCATATGCTGTCTTTGCATGTCCAACTTGTGCTGCTCGAGATCTCGACATAAATTACTTAGGTCATGGTGATGCTGCAAGCACTCCTCAAGTACACTTCTCTTTGCTGCTGATAAGGATTCATTAAAGTTGGTCGGTGATTGACATTCACTACTTACACCATTACTGTTCAACTCACATTTCTTGTCAGGCCTTGAATTGAGTTTGCTATTATCTTTAGACACTTCACTATCACCCATACTCCAGGAGGAAATACGTTTAGCACACTCTTCTTCTTCCTTCCTAATATTCAAATATTCCTCTCCAAGTACATTAGACCAACATGGACATAACAGGATCTACACACACCAAATATCAAAATAACCGTTAAATCCTTTTCACACACTTTTCGTTATAAGTAATGAACACGGAATACGTAACATCCAATGCAAGTGTATTCCCAACAGGATCAAGTTAACCCAAATGCTAATAACTCAACTTTCACGCACAAATTTGCTTTCACTATTTCATTTAATATTAAACACTGCCTTATTATTCGCACTTTCTCTTGACCTCCTGTCGCAAATGAGTGGTTCCCTACATTGAAATAAAACTTTCATTAAATTATCTCAACAAAATGAGTCTGATGTTCATATACAAGGATCCGGTCCAAGTGACCTGCGTCAATAGCACCATGTTTGTAACTAGTCCGTTTTTACTGCAAAAAAATGCTCATTTTTTCATCACCGCCGATTATGCATTCAATTCAAACGTCTTTTAACATGAAAATGTCTCCACTCTACATACCCCTATAAAAATGTCATGCGAAAATATATATCACACTACACTCAACTTATATTTAGCAAAAGGAAAATTCTCATCGTTTATTTTTCATGAGAAATGTGTAGCCAACATGATATATCCATCCCATCCGCTGCCCCTTTAATACATCTTTTACGGGAAAGCGTATTCCCCATCCATAAAATGATCCTGTATCTATCCAACTTCCGGAATACGCTTGACTATTACAAAACTCCACAATTTTGTTAATCATTTAACGATCCTAAGCTCTACGACTTGAACACTGGGCTCTAATGATATCGAGATGGTTATCGTGGTCCAAACTTAGAAAACTCAATTCAATATCCCATTTCCCTCCCCAATATTTCCATCACTCTGCATTCGGCTTCTAAAAATATTAATTCATTTTCATCGCCATATCTCACGTCTCCTTATTCTCATCTAAAAATCGCTACTCCAACCAATTTTTTTTTGGCAAATCTTCTATTTACAAATAAAAAAATGTAATAATGCTCATAAAAATACACTTTTTCCAAATATAAATACACGCCCTACCAAAAATAAAAATAGCGTTTTAAATAACGGCTCAATAACAACTTTTTTATATATAGATACACCGGCGATATTGATGATGATGATGATGATGATCAGAATTTTCAAGAGAACTCCAACAGTTCAGTTGTCAATTGTATATACTTACGCTATATTTTCATATAAAATAGATATACAATTTGAAGTCAATATAGAGCTCTTTTATTCCTTTCAGAACTGATTGTATGTAGAAAAAAATCCATATGTATTTGCAATTAGAAGTGATTTTTTTTATCGCTTCGTAGCCAAATCCTCTTCCGAAAAAACTCTTTGGCAGTGACAATATAATCAGAATGAGTCCGTTAGAGTTTTTTTTTCATACCTTCCTCGCGCTCGGAACAAGTTTTGCGGAGGAGCCAGCCAGTCCGCGGCCGTGGGAGAATAAAGTATCTTTATATATAATTTTTCTCTCTTATCTTTGGACGACAACTGCACGAAGAAGGAACAAGAGACAACTAAAAAACAAATATTAAGTTTCTCTTTTGTCACTCACTGGCTACAACTCACACTACTGGGAAATGGCTCAGGAAGGGAGATGGGAGAAGAGGAACACAAGATATTGGTGACTTCTGGCAATGTTGACGATGATAATGATGTTGATAGCATTATTATGCTTTGATTATTGCACATATATATATATTCTGCCAAAAGGTTGGGAAATATGTTTGGAGGGGGGATAATATAATGATAATGATTTTTTTTACAATGGGCAAACTACAGTGGAGGATTTGGAAACTGGGTGTAAAATGGAGTTCAAGTTGAGACTGAATACATAATAGAGTTTAGCAGTTTACTCAGAAGTACTGTGTTCTTCCACGGTTATTTCAGCAAGTTACTCGGAATCTGAAAACTACACCTCGGGAGTAACTATAGTCATATAGTTTTCAAAATCGTGTACAGTCATAGTAAAACAGTAAAAGCTTCAGCACCAGAAGCATTCAGCACCCGAAGCGAACGTTCAGAAAAGGCTTGTTTTCTTCATCCTCATATCAACCTTGTCATTTCGAACATATCTTCCCTTTTAGGGACGGTCCTCATAATACGTTATGCTCCATATTTAATAAGTGAAGGAATACGTTGTAAAATGAAGCAAAGTGGAAAAGTCAAAATAGTCATCAATGAACAAAAATCCAGTGTTAAGTTTGTATGATTGAATGGGAGGACCCCATGAATACAAAAAAGCTGAGTTTTAGATGACCTGTGTGCCTTAGATGAACGCGTTTAACCGTGTTTCAGACCATTTAATTATTTATCATCAAATTCCATAATGATTTCGATAACATCACACAACCACAGCCCCACGTTCTGACAGAGTAAGCAGTGATACAAGTTCGGTTTCAAAGGAGGAATACACTTTTTCACTCAAAATGATTCCTTTCATAAGCGTTTCGGGGATATGTGCTTTGTTGTACTTCAGTCATTTACTGTATGTCAGTGTCAGATACATAGGTACAGGATGGCATATTATGAGTTGAAAAAAACCCGATGTATTCCCTGCATTGGATTCTTTTTTGAAAGTTCCTATTTTCGGTTGTCATCCTACACATTTCTAAATGGCAAAAGGGGAATGTAGTCATAATCATCCTGAGTTTCAAAACTCGAACGGGATACTGCCATGATATGGAATGGGAAAAATAGGGTGAATGATGTGGGGATGTATGTGTATTCCAATAGTATTCAGGGAAATGGGGGATATAGGTAGGCCACGCATGATATTTATGATGCTTTACACTACTCAATTAACATGAACTATTTAAAATAGTAATATTTTTTTCCATTCGTATTTCAGGATTTCTCGAAAGTTTTCTCGAAACCCACAAAATGGTTTATGTACAACTTTTTAAAAAAGTTTGGAGGAGGGAGGCCTGGCTTTTTGCTCGAGAGCTCATTTTTTTCTGCTCTCAGAACATTTTCTGCTGAAGACATGCTGACTGACTGAAGCCAAGCATAGGTATTAGCTTTCTATTATTATTTTGGCACATTTTGCACTTTTGCTTTTTGGATTGGCAAAACAACATGGCACACACTGTATATATTTGGATTGTATGTACATATCATACATATTTCTTCTTCCGAGATTTGGGTGGAATCAACATGGGAATTGGCAATCATGACATTATGACATGACATATATATTGTGAGGTGGTGGTGTAAATGCGTGGAAGATACATCCCATCGCGTCTTCTTTTTTCATTAAAAAGGGCACATTGTAGACAGATCTTAGACAAGTTAATCTACCATTTGTTGAGGGAAAGTTGATCGATGGAAGAATGAGAATGATACATATCATGGATCATCAGCTTCTTGGTTTCTTTTGTCGCTTTGTTCCGAGCATTATTTTGCAATTTCAATCAATTCTATCAATTGGTGGAAGCAATTAGTTGTTTGGTTCGCTAATGGAATTTTATTGGTTATTTTGGAGGATGACTCTATGAACAGAACTTGAGCATCAACTTTTGAGAAATAATTGGCCTGACTACGATAGGATTTGGAGGCATTCCACTCATTTCAAGTAAAGTACCAAATCGTTGCGGTATATTATTTATACATTACGGTGGCTGAAATTCAAGCATGCTATACAGATTTTTGACTAAAATTAGTAACGTCTGTATATATTCTGTAGAAATAATGGCATTATAATAAAAATATATACAATTGAAAAGAGGAAAAAGGCTCTTTGGTATTGGTAGTTCACAGTGCCCCAAAAATTTGATACCTATTATTAATTTTGACACACAACATTTTTACATTCTACCGCAATGATCTGGTATTGTTATGCATTATCCTGTACCAATCTGCAAAATTTACATTCTTCGGGGCAGAGGTTCTTCGTCGGGCAACTGTCATGATGAAGTCGTGGGTTATCTAGCACAATATCCCATCATCATGCAAACTTTATACAATTTCGACTTTTTCTCGCAATTTTCGTCATCATTTTCATCATTGACGCTGTTGTGATTTTACTAAGACTTGTGAAGTAGAGCTGAGAAATTAAAATAAAACAGAAATAAAATAATTTCAGTTCTTCAAACAGAACTCACAAATTTTACACACAGCTCATTCATTTCTCCTTAAAAATACTTCCATGCAACTCGGCAGCATATCTTAACTATATCATTATATATACATGGCATATGGCATCTGCTTCTACTCGTTAGTTATAATTATTGTTTAGCATTCTTTACTGATGATAATATGATCATTGATGATTAAGCTCTATAGATAAATAGCAAGCCTTCCAAATGGAGACTGCTCCTGCTCATCCCTTATCCTCACCTTCGTGTTATCATCATCTTCTCAAGTTAGAGCCAGATGGATGTATTTACATTATTTTTTAAAGAGCAACTTTCCAAATCTTCCGATACAGTTCCGTTTGCTAGAGCCGTGAACAGCTATAATCGCCATTGCCGGTGGAAAAGCACGCTGAAAGCGGAACTACCATGTAAAGAAGCCCAATTTTTTACTCAACAAGACCAAAGCGAAATTTTTTTCCTGAGGAAAGTAAAGTACTATGCACTTATTTCCAACATGGGATAGTCGATATGCATAGTCGATTTTACTTAACAATAGCATAAGTCATATAGACGTATAATGTGACGCTGATTTTTGTAAGAACAGAAGAGAGGCACTATATTATGAAAAAAACGAATATGGACTGGCACGGCAATATGGGTAACTTACACATGAAAGCAGAAAAAACTAGCTCTTGCTTGATCATGTAGGATTTTAAAAGTTGGGTTTTAATTTAACTTTTTTAGACTTTCCTCCTCCTATTTTATTTTAGCGGAGTCCATTGAGTTTCCTCCTTTGGTGTATTGGCTATACCTAAGTATATTGGCCATTACCATGTCCTTCCTTATCACTAGCACCCCTGACTCCTCCACTTTTCCCGTTTCCTCCGCTCGTGTTGTTATGAGTGGAGGGTTTGTGTTTGTATTTGTAGCAGATTAGCTGACTAATCCAAAAATAGCAGACCTAAAATGTTTTCTTGTCTTTCCCCTTAACATGCACGGAACTCTCCCTATGTTTAATGCTGATGATGGTGTGCTTATTATTATTATGGAAATATAGAGGATGGCTGACACCGATGAAAAAGGCACTTATCATTTCTTTATGAGTAGAGAGTTCGTGAATTCCATTTGGTTTCCATTGGCGTTTTGCAGAAAGGAGATGACTATGGACGTTTCTCTTTGCTAAATTTATACTGTGCTGATGATGAGGAGTAAAAAAGCTCAACGCTTTATGTTCTCTGTAAATGAGCCAAGAAATATAAAATGCTCTGAAGCGTCCTCATGTCAATCCAAACTCATTACTTATCTTCTCTAGGTTATTGATAGCTCAAAAGGGGAAGAGGACGGATGGATGGTGGAGTGCTGGTGGGAAAATAATGAGCGCTTTCATCTTGATGAATCATCGTGTAAAGTGCAATTTTCTTCCATCAGTAAATAGGGATTAAAACAGGAGATGAGCGGGGATGCATAGAATGCAGAGGAGCCATTTGTTTGTCATCACCCAACGGACAATGTAACTTTATTTGTATTTTTTGCATGCACATTTCGACAAGTATATAGCTTCACAGTCGGTATAAAGTTGTTTTTCTTAAAAAAGGATTTTGCACTATATTACTAACATAAATTAAATTAAAATAGACTATACGTTTTTAACCATATCATCATCTGTTCTAATACTTGCATACGTGGCCGACGGACTAACGACTATTCGGGAAACGTACATTGGACCAAAGTTCGATGCAGCGTTGGGCATAACAAGAATTCCACACCTCGTTCGCGTAACTTTGAACAGCCCGAATCTTTCAAATGGGGCAATCAACTTCATCAAACCAATTAGATCGATATGCAAATCCATGACTTCAGTCTCTTTCAGGGCATTCATAACAACTCCATCGTTTTCGATTGGACTTAGAGTACAAGTCGAATAAACAATGGTGCTTCCTTCTTCCTTCCGCAATGTTTTAAACCCGGCGAGTAAAATTTCCCGTTGGGTTTTCACAAGCTGGAGCCGTTCCTTATTTCTTTTCGGTTTGAAAATGCTGTTTGCGGAAACGGTACATGAAATACGGTCGTTCAGGCAAGGGACGTCGGCCAGGACTCTAGAGAACTCTTCTCTAGCAGGGTGATCCCTCGAGTTGAACTTTGTGTATTTAACTGCAGGAGGGTCCCTGGTACCTACAACAACAATAAATGTTGAACATATTTGCAGAAAACAGGCGATAACTCAAAATTACTACGATACTAGTGTATTGTAAACATATTATTAAACTTACCGGTAAACTCTGCAAAGATTTGCTTTATACGATTAATGCGACTAGATTCCAAATCATTGCATACTAAAGTGTCCAGAGTCATTGTCATCAAGCAGATGAGGGATTTGGTACCTGGCCCAGCACACAAGTCCAACAGATTGTTCCCTGGTCGTAAATCCAAAGCGATCACCGGGAGAATAGAGGCACCATTTATGCATATATATTCTCGCAGATCTGAAAGTTTTAGATTACGACAGTTGAATATTATAAGTTTACTAATGAGTTTACTAATGAATAGTACTTTCATTAATTAAAAAAAACCAATAGTTAAATCTCTTGACCCACTTGAAGAACTTTCTCTATCAGCAGAAGGAAACATAAGTGCGGAGCCATTCTCAAATGAATATGGAAGTAACACTTTGGGGATCTCCAAGGTGATTGGGGATTTCAGAAAACTGACATCAGAAATAGCATTCCTTCTTGCTTCTGATGTGCCATCCTCATCCTCATCCTGATATTCATGCTTCTGTACATATGATGCAAAATACTCGGAATCAAAGGTAAACTCATCCACTCCTTTTAACTTTGTCGAAGGAACAAAATCTGCAGCAGCTATTGAATAAAAAAAATACATCCATTTAAGAATATTCACTTTGACTAAAGATCATCAAAATATAGTCACAAATCGAAATGCCTCATATATAGCATTAAAAATTACCTTCTGACACATCAGAAACAACTCTTCCCAAGGAGCCCTTTCCCAAACGCATGTCCTCCCTTTTGCTGGTGGGTGCATTTTGATATAAAACATCCAATTCTTCAGCCTTCTTAGTGACAGCAATCGATTCCAGCGTTCTATCCAACTGATGCAGCCTTCCCAAATCTTTCTTCAAGTCGATTTCCTTCCTTTCATTCTCAATCTTTATGTGGTTTTCCAGCCAGAACTGGCCAATGTTATAGGCTCCCATTCCTTCCAACTTGCGACAGATCTTGTCAATATTCCCAGTAAACGTGTTCGGTACTGCTATGTACTTTGGCGGAGAAAGTAAGCCTAGCCTCAGTGAGTGCCATTGTTTCCCGAACACATGACCGTAGAAATCATCAAAATGAGTCAGGGCACGGTTGATATTATTCAACGATTTCAATTCCTCCGCCTGTAAATAAATAAAAAATGTACACACGCTGCTAATAAAAAGTAAAAATTGTAATATTGAATATTACTAAACTAATTAGTTTCACTTTAACACACAATCAACTAACCCAATGCATCGTCTTTTTCTTTCTGATATCCCCTTTGGCTATTGACAACCGTCTCGATGTAGTCGATACTATCGGTGGACAGAGCAGACGCCTGTGCAACATCTTCCTTCAAATGAAATCTTAAACTAAGCAAATTTAAGCACATTTAATTAACTACAACAACGATCTTATCGTTCTCATTGGCCATGGACATGAGTATATTGCTCGGCTTTGCTTATACTGTATACTTTATCATCGAGCCTTATCATATGTATGCAAATGCAATGACACCTCAATTAAGGAATCACCAATTTGTACAACAATCCACAAAATTGAAATTAATCTCAGCTCACCGACTGCCGACACTCACCTTCAATCGTCTTTATCCAATTTATCCTTTTGCCAATCAGTAATCCGCCAGCAACAATTTTTAAACAATTCACCACCCTCTTTAAAAATTATCCATGCTCAATCAGATAAGCTATATTTCTCCCTGTCTTATCATGTCAGTTAAGGTACTGTCATGCAATTTAGTTACATCAAAAACAATCCTCACAACTTTCTTCAAACTGCTTTCCAGGGAAAGCGAAACTTTCCATTTCATCATTGTGAATGCTTTGTGGAAAATGATCCTGGATTTTTCAAGTCACCGATTTCCCGGACTGATTTTGGGGCACTGTGAGACCAATATGATGAATATGCTCAAAGAACAACAAAGGCAAAAGCATCCATCCATCCACACCTTCCACACTGCTCTGCTCATTTTTTAGTGGAGGAGCAATTGAATGCACAATAGACTCTACAGAAGGCGTTTGTCCTCTCATTCTAGGAATCAATATGCTCAAGCTGCAGTGCCATACCAATATCAAGATCATTTATCCAAGCACAAATCTTATCTCATAATTTTCATGAATTTGACTAAGATGTGATAGCTTAAAGATTACATATTCATCCAGCTGAAGGCAAAGTGCTGTCCAGAAGGCTTAGCATGTATGCTCCAACAGGTCGCCCGTACCAATGGCACACGCTGCGCCGGGCTATAGGTGACTATGGAATATTCAAAGAGTTGGCTTCACATTCCCGAGCTTCGACTTCATGTCCTATTTATTTGTATAAGTCTAAATCTAAATGTCCCAGTCTTGCAGTCTCCTAGGAGTGATTCATAACACGGAAGAACTGTGTCTTTAACTTTCCATTTCTTTTGCATGGGCTGGTTAGGTTTTTTTTTATCGGAACTGTCTTGAAGTCTGCCTGAACTGACTGGCATTGGTACTCGTGCGATCTCACATGTGACGAGAGAAAATATTAGTTGTAATTAAAGGTTTTGTTGGGTAGCTGTGTTTATATTTAAAGTTTTGTTAACCAGTGGTAGTTGGTGTTAGTTGCTACTGGTTACAGGTCAAAGTGGTAAAAGTTAAATTAATGAAACGGAACCTGTGTGGATAAGTGTCAGTAAAAAATGAACGAATACTCCTGTGCGGCATGTCCGAAAAAATTCTCAAAGAAAGAAGAATTACATGTACACTTCAAAGAGATGCATAGCTTTGAAGCCCGACAAACTAAAAGGGCAAAGTTAAGTGAAGTGGTGGTGGATCTGGAACCCCAGCCTGGACCGTCTCGTAAGGATACGAGTATTCCACTTAGGTAAAAAATTAGCTTTGAAATCCTTATTTGAGTTATATGAACTTGGTAGCTATCAACTTCATATGGTTATGAAGTTGATAGCTAATGCAAGAAAACCTTTTTGTTATTATTGTAATTTTTGGTATGGTTGCAATTTATGTTTACCTTTAAGTATTATGGTGATGATGAGCTTTAAGTACTTCGTACATGATATGTTAAATTGAGAATATCTGTCTGTACAAATTCCTTGTCATTATTTATTTCTATTCTCCTCCAGGTTGTCAACATCTTCTTATTCGCCCACCAGGTTAGACGGGACTTCTCCGAATCTCATCAACGGGCTGGGCTCAGATGGGACTTCTCCAATCCTCACCAGCGAGTCGGAGTCAGGTGGGACTTCTCCAAATCCCAACATCCGGACCCGGAGGTCAAATAGGACATCTCCATCTCATCCCCCCGAGCCTATTCATGTACATGGATTAACCTGTCCCTTCTGTAACGTGGAGTACAAGAACATGAGCTCCTTGAGAAATCATATGGAAATGCATAAGAGTGTCAAACCTTTCCAGTGCCCTACTTGTTTGAGGGCTTATGAAACTGAGCTGAAGGTGCTGGAGCATGCGATCTTGGCACACAATCTTGATGCCGGGTTTAAATGTGGAGGATGTGACGCTACCTATAAAACGAAACGGGGACTCGAAAACCATCAACATAGCAAAAACTGTCATGAGCCGCTTCTGATCGATATTTCGGATGATTAGTGAAGGTGATTAGAATTAAAACATTTACAATGATAAGTGATAAAATTCAATTGAATTATACTAATGTGATGAAATGGTTTAACATTTATTTAATTACCAGAGCAAGGAGCAAGCAGCATATTGTGACTGGATCCTAATTATCAGCATTATCATGAGCACTTCCCTCATCAGGACAATAGGCGTCAAACGTCGTGTTGACAATGGAGTTTTCTAATCAAGGGAAAATTATGTAATAATAAAGTTCAAATTAGCAGTGTGCCCTATATGTCAGCTTAAATTCTATTCTCAAAAGTAAAAAGTAAAACTCATTTACGCTTTTATAATTGTAGTTTTAGTTTAGTGTACTTTTGAAGTAGTAGTGTTGCATGTTGTTAGAAACTATTCATTATTCTTTTATAGAACCCATTTATTATATTTATACGCTATAATTAAATTGTTTAGAGAAATATGTATTATTCTTTAAATGGTGTTGTAATTCTAGTTTTAGCTTCCCATGGGGACATTTTAGCACTATTAGACGACCACCGGCAATAATTAATTGTCATTATCGTCAATAGTGCATCGTTCAAGAGATTATGACTGTTAATGGTAGTATTGACTTATGTAGTGGTATGCTATCGACATGTGGTAGACATGACAGAGTTTTACTGAGTCGTTCTCCTGTCTTGCTAAGCTCAGGATTTCAATCAGTGACAATTGTCACAACACCATTAAGAGCTGAATAGCATTTTGTTCGAATATTTGTGATGAAAGGTTTCCTACAGTGAACAACAATGACATACACGTACAAAAGATACATGGGCATATATGCGTCCATATTTTTCTATTGCTGTCAATGCAAAACTATAAATACTGTAATTAGTCGGTTGGTATGCTACATAATTGAAATTCCATAATAGAAAAAAAATTATTTATAGCTTTAAGTTTGTTTTTATGAGAACTAGTTCCGTATTACGTTATTGCGACACTTTGGTGTCCGAGTTGTTAGTCATTTTGTAAAGTTTCTCGAGATAATATAACTTTTTTGTGCTATATGAATGGATTACATAATGTGATAATAATGTGATCCGTTTGGTTTCGGAATCCTGTGTAAACGTACAATGAATACTGTTAGTTGCAGGAATACTTTGTAATGTAAAGGGTGTCAAATCAGGAAATCGCGAGTGCCGACATAGTTTTTGTATGATTGAATGAGATATGTATATTAGTAGGTTATACAGGTGTTAAGGGATTTCTGTAACATTACCGGTGAGAATGTTTGATATAAAGATTTCAATTTGTTATTTTGTTAAATAGTATTAGCAACAATTTATATTTAATCCTAAATGTATTTGAGATGGGTTATTATTATTTATATGATAGAATGTAAGAATTTGTATCCATGCGCAATTAAATGATTAGTTAAATTTGCTATGCGGCACATATAAAAAGATCTCCAAGTTATTTTCTTTGTGGCCAAAACATTAAAACATTAATGTTATTATTAAAAACGAACAGAGAGCGTCATTACATTGCGTAATAATTTTATTTTTGTGGTATCCACCAAAAATTTGAATTGGTGGGTTCCTTATTATTATGTAATCCTATATTTATGCCAAAGTCTTTCGTACAGAAATAATTTCTCTTACTAATGGAGGAAATCATGTAATAATTCAGCGAGCTAAGGGCCACTATCATCAATTGATGAAGTTGCCGATGCCATGCAACCCAGTCATTTCCCATCAATCCTTCCATTAAGGAGACAAAGGCGTTGTGAAAATCAGCAAAAGGTTTATAGCAGTAACTTTTCCTGTACATTTCATATTTCATGACATGATGACCCATCATCAAAAATGGCTTTTGCAAATATAAAGACAAAATGGAGTGACTGAGCAGAACACATATAGGCATTTCCTTTACAAGGGATGAAGTAACCGTCCGTCTTTTCTTATCGTTCCTCCATCCGTTTTCATTTTAGGGAACATTATTATTACCACCCTAAAATTATATGTTGTGTGAGTCAAGTGTAATAAACAAGCAATTTTCACTTTCGAACAAAAAAAATCCATGTTTAAAAACATTTAATTTTTTTATCGGCAATGGGTACGCTTTACACGCATCTTTCCGAGTGGAGAAAAGTTGTCATGCTGAAATGCGAAAGCGATTTGTATACGATCATCAATATCATCATCATTATCTGCCCCATCCTCAGCCACATCCATATCCGCTCCTTTCGCCGTCATCATCATCGTCATCGTGATTATCAGCATCCCCAAAAGCATTTTTGCGAAAAAACTTTGTTATGTGAGCTATGGGAAGACTCACAAATTCACTTCCTGAATGAGCGCGAGCGCTTTACCTGCTTGATAAGCTTGTCGTTTCGAGAAGACGGGCGAAGTCATCATGACTCTGTGTTTGTCAAAGGGACTCTTCCCAATCCGCATGAAGTAATTTCTGCATGGGTAAAAAAAATAATGAGCTTTACATGTAAGAATGTTATTGGACCTCTGCAAATATGAGCTGCTGAACTCTTGATCCCGTCCACTATTACCATTTTATGCACTCTTCGAGAGAGAAAAAATTCATTAGCCATCTGTCAAATTCCAATATATAAATATACGGTTGTAATTTGGATCTTTGGGTTATGATCATCACTGATGATGCTCAGGATGATGAGCCCTATAATAGTAATCATAATGATCATCATCGACGTAATCTTAATGTGGATGTCGAGAAAACATACACATTTCGGAAAGTTATTTTTTCCCTGTGTTTGAAACATATTGGGAAAGATGACATGTTAATAATAATGATATCATCATCATCATCACCGATAATTCAGCATAGATTTATCAAAACATTTTTTTTCCCTCCCATCACATCCACATCCCTATCATCAATCAAGCACCATTATTAATGATGAATTGATGAAGGAAATTAAGCAAAAGATATTTATACAACGAAACCGGTAAAAAAATGCTACATAACCGCGTTCATCATCGTATCATCTCATGATCCACATCAGCCAGAACGCATTAGGCTGTTGAGCATTCGCAGTTTTCCATTTCTAATTTGAGCAAATCGAAAGGAAAAGGCGTCTGCTTTGCTCGTCCCTTGCGTTTCCCCTTATCATTAACGATTCTTCACGATGAAAGGAATGAACACAATGTGACCCTGTAAAGCAGCCAAGTGAGCTGAAAAGGAAGGGATTCGCAATTCGCATAAATAATCTATTTTTTATGGTTTCCTTCAATGCTCAGTCTGTGTGGTCATCCACAGGAGGAATCCAAAATGAATTATTTTCGTATGCAGTTCACACACAGTTCCCTTAGTACTTTTAGCAGGAGGACAGATATGAGGACCGATGCAATTCTGACTTTTCCTTTAAATGTCGTTCGACAACTTCTTCCTCAAGTTATGAGCTAATAAATGAGATGAGATGAGTTTCATTCAATAATACATTTTTTCAGCAATAAAAAAAATTGCGCGAATCACAGATTGCATCATTCCACGATTATTTGTATTTCAGTAAACATTTTAAACTAAAAAATATAAATGAAAGGTGAACGGTATCATATATGTACTGCTTACATGCTTTTTTCAGACATTGACATTGATTTTTTCTTAACTTTGAAAAAAAGTCTTAAAAACTTTACTCCATCATATTTACTTTTTTTTTCTCTAATAAATTACAATTTTATGCGCATTTTTTTTGGTATGAGGAGAAAAAAAAGGCATTTTCTGCAACAAAGTTAAAGGGCGCACAATATCATTGCAATTGTCAGTCTGACAAATTATGCATGCATTATCCACATTTGCATAATATATTTCCTTAACGATCGGTGATCAAGTCAGAGACGTGTTTGGCTAGAGAAAATATTTGCTGCCCAAGTCATATTATATCTTATCATGTCAAATTATGCTTGACTAGAAAGAGAAGAGACTTTTTAAATATTATAATTACCATTTTTATACGCTTACGTTTTATTCAAGGAGTATCCCTAACGATGGCTCGAAACTCGGCCCTTTCCTAAATTAAAAGTTAATGAGGATAGTCACGCTTGTTTACTTTTTTTAAGGATGAAAAGCCATCATAAAATTCGAGATAAATCATAAGGGTGAGTGCGCGGTATGATTTGCTATCAATCACAAAATTGAAGAGCAGCCATATTACCCAAATTGCCTTAGGAAAAGGGGAAGGAAGGATGAAGGCATGACCGCTTCAGATTAAAAAAAAACTCTCCGTTTTACTTTGTTACTTTTAAGCATCATCAAAATCCTCATCCTCAGCTCTTCAGAAGACCTCATATCCCTCAAATCAACTATACAATGTTCTTTATGTGAAAGATAATTAATCTGTTTAGTATATTTCTACCTGCATTACAGACACACAAGCTCTATTAAAACACTCATCGTCAACATATTATGACGGAGGACACAGACCAGGGAAGAAAAAAGAAGTTGGACAGGTGTGCCTTACCTGCTTCAAAAACTTATCATGGGCTAATAAATATACAGAGGTCTCAAGTGCATCTTGAGAAAGGGGAAACCACTTGAGTATGAAATTGTTTGGGAGTTATGAAAACGCAGAATGGATTTTTAGGTATTTAATAGTTTTTGCAAGAACAAAATCACAAATACAAAAGTGCAAGTAAGATTGATGCAAATGGGAAGGAGTTAAAATAATAAAATGAACGTTTTTTTTTCTGTAAAAACTAACGAGATTTTAGTACCAGCTCATTGATTCGTATTTATTCGTAAATAATTTATCTAATAAAAATTTTCTCACACATACACCATGTTACATAAGTTCTGCGCTCGGCATACGAAATCAGCATTTTGATCTCGGCTCTCTGATCTCTGTCTGAAATGCATCATTACACATTTAACATCTAGTCAAACAGAAAGCCCAATAGAAGTTTTGAGCCTTTCTGATATCCCTGTAGCTATATTGGTTCATCCATCATCAGGCTCGCGAATAAAGCATACCTAAAATCCCTATTAACAAACTATCATTCCCTCACGTTGATCTCTAGTCAAACAGAAAGAGAGTGGATAAATGTTTGTTGAGCATATTTACTCATGTTTATAATCAATTCTTATTGCGAGGGGAGAGGGGGAGAGAGTGAAAGTCAAGGTACATGTACCAATACAGTATTTTTGCTTTAATTTGGACAAAAAGAGATTTCCTCACATGATAAAAAAAACGCTGCCTCTTTATCCTTTATGTCCATCACACTCCTTCACACACTCTGTAATAATATTATGCGCGCAAGCTGTAAAACACGTCTACTTAAATATTATGCATTTTTTCTCAAACATGCCAAACCGACTCAAACATCAACAGTCTTTTAAAGTGGCCATGTACAGCTAATAGAGTAAAAAAAAATAGTGAGCATAGAGAAATGAGACATGACTATGACCTTAGGCCAACTGAGGGCAGGCCCTTTAGAGCAAAATGCAGTTTTGTTTTTATTTCCCCCCTCCCCTGGCTATCAAGACAAACTGCAATCTGCATAAAATAACTGCCGCCGACGCTGCCACAGCCTCAAACCCAGCTGCAATCGTGTTTGTAATACCTACAGTAAAAATAAGATTTTCATTATAATTTGCAAATATTATATATATTTTTGCATAGCCATTATCAGCATTTTCGCAATGTTCTCTAGTAAACGTTCCTATTGCCTATAGTGATTAGGATATATCACTCATAATATGAATCATTTCATTTTCTAGAATCATTTGCTTGCTCTCATGAGCTCAACCTAATGTTTGAGTTTTTTTTTTTACGTCTTTACGTTTTCATTCATCATGATCCCAGAATCGCATGCAGCTCATGTCCGTATTGCAAATTGCAATTGCATTGGTATGTTCTCGTACCTAAAACTAGGTAGAAAAGTAGTATTAAAGGTTGAAATGTTGTAACAGGTTTGAAAACGGCTTGTCATCATTTGTACCTACCTTATTATCCCTACTTATATTAGATAGCTCATATCCCTTTAGAGCTCTCGTTAGGTATGATACTCCTCCTATTACTATGACTATGAGCCTTTGATCCAACTCCAATTTTTTTTTTTGAAAATCCTTTTAATTTCTTTTATTATTGTTGTTATTGCAGTTGCACACGTAATAAAAATAAAATGTATTTATATAGCTTTTACATAAGTTGGATAATGATGTATATATTTTTCTAGAAAAATCTTTATCACTTGCCTTAATTCCTTTTTGAGTCTTTCTATCTTCTCTTCCTCTAATGGGGTTTAAGTTTTTCTTCATCTGATGCAAATTATATGGTTTTAAATACGCAAATAATAGTTATTATAAGTCATAATTGGGGAATGATCACTAATAGATCGTTAAGATCTTTAAGGAAAAGGGTATGATGCATGCATAATTTATTCTGGCCATAGCTCTAGTCACTCTACTCAAGCGTATCCTCGCTAGCACATTTTAATATCGTTAAGCTAATTAAAATCACTTCATTTATATTTACCCTTCCCGTTTGGTGCACCAGGAATTAGAATAACATCAGTTGCAAAAAACTAATCCTTTATCTCCTGTTGTTTTTATTGAATTGGATTTGTTTTTCCTTGATCTGAAAAGACGTTTTCTATTCCTACTTCCCTTTACCTTACTGCTCTTTTTACATAATAAGGAGGAAACAGCAAAGCTGGTCAGAGTTCATATGAAAAAAAAATGATCCCAGGAAAAAACATGAATCCCTACATAAATAAATGGCGTACTCCATAAATGCATTCTGAAACTTGTTGAGTTCATTTTTTCCCCTCCAAGATTTATGGCCATTAGCTTACTTCCACTTATTAATTACCCCTTTAACAAGTAATGCATGTCGATGATGTCGTATGGAGACGGGGAAAAAATTAGCCAACAAGCTTTGCCTATATAAATTAGGTATGTATATGGCTACTTCCGACATCAGAGTGAAATATATGGATTTTTTCGATCCAAATCCATTAAGCATATTATGTTATGGTAACAGTAATAAAGTTAGAAAAACAAAAAGAGTTTGTTCGATTTCGCCCATCTCTATTTTTTGTTTACACGCCACGCAGGCCATTTGTCGAGAATTGGCTATATAGTTCCCCTTCTGGCTACTATAATACTATTATATTATCTTTATAGCTGAGAGTCAAAAAATGTCACGATATTACAGCGTTGAGGAAAGGAGTTTCATAAGTAGAGAAAAAACGGAGTGCATTCTATCATTTTAAATGTTGCTCACGTAACAATGAGTGCAGCTCATGTCACCTCATCATCATCATCACATCCCATAATATTTCTATCCGCTTTTACCTGCAAACTCGTCAGGGGTGTGGTGGTTGGCAATTTGGTTTTTTGGTTGGGTTGTGTGCTGGTGTGGTCAACCGGATAGGTCAGGCTATGGCAGCTCGAGTCAAAACTCTAGGCACACACGATCACATCGCATTTCAATTTTCATGAAGCTCGCCAAATCAACCCCTCCAACAAGCAACCAAGTCATTCAATTGAATAGTTAACAATTTTTGTGAGCGTAAACAACAATATTTTTTCCGATAAGGATCTCTCTTCCCCAATCCATCCCCACCACGAGAAGTGCTCGAAGTCTCTCTCGACAGTGGAAACAATTCAATCATCGAGTGTCGATCCATTAAGTAATAAAATGCAGAAAAGCTAAATTAATGGGACTACTTCTCCCTTATCTTGATTTGATATTCCTTATCCTCAAGGAATCTCATAATCATATTAGGATAATAAGCATATGACACGGCTTGGTTTTAGATGATGTTGAATATTTTTTTGGGGGGGAACCTGCATTATTTTTTTCATTTTGCGGTGGAGTAAGCATATTGAACAATGAACTAATTTTTACTCTTTTCCCCACATTAAATAGAGGCAGTCACCAATTCATACGTTGGCCATTTTACCCATATACCTAGATATAATCGAATGTGACTCTCATTCATATTAGGAATGTGTACAGACTTTTTGCTAAAAATGCACGTGGACGTGATCTAAGCATACTAGTATGGGAGAGTTAATAGGTAATGAGATCGAATAAAAAACACAACAACAGACTTTTCTGCTTTGTAGTGATCACCCATTGTTGAAAAAAAATATTACGGTTGCTCTTGCGACTCTCTGAGTATGACTTCCTGATCCGCAATGAAATGAGCCAGGATATATATGTAATACGAGACAACGTGCTCGTCGCCGTTGTATAATCACCGTTACCACCGCAAACACTCAGCGACCTGAGCAATTTTAAATCATACCATTTTCCTCCACTTAATAGGTAACGTTCCCATTTAGAATATTAGAAGTGAAATCATCAAATCATCATCTATCTGGATTACCTACGTTATTATTAAGCTGTTCTTTGAACTGCACCCGTTCGCACTAATTGTGAATTATGAAGTGTAGCTGAAGTGCACATGCCCAAACCACTTCAAGTCATTTATCACGAGTGATTTGTATTGTGGAATAATTAGAGCTCTGGCTGGTTTCTATTGGAATTGGGATTGCATCACCGCTGCATCACAATTGCGATTGTGTTCATTAATGGACACTTTTCAGTTCAGTAAACTATATGGAGACATATCCAATTGCTACAAAGGTTTCAGGTAATGAATTTTGTAAGATCTTCCTATCCTTACCAAAAGGATTTTAAAGCATACAGCATTTCATTAATCATCCTATCATATTTAATATAGGATATGATATGATGACATGTGAGGTGGACATTAGGACAAGTCAAGTCATACATGTGCACAATATATATTTCCCCCTACCTAGTTTATAATTTCCTTGACTTAATACGATAATTTTTCTATTTGTTCCTCTTGATTCAAAGGAGGGAACTTGTGATGAAAGAGAAAAAAAATCATCTTATTGTATCCCAATGACCGCAAAAGGAAATAAGTAATATGTGGCTGCTGTGATATAGAAATATATATTTTTTGCTCATTCTTTTTCCCTTCATTTCAACCAGGTAATTGTTCCGTCCTGAATGAGCTAATTTGTTATAGCATAGATCTATCATTATTAATATGAAAAAATGGGAGTGTGTCCCATCATCAGCGCCTCATCATCAACTGTCATTATTGAAGTCATGAGAGGGGTTTGTGTAAATTTCTGCCTGCTTCATAAACCGTGTAAAATACTTAATCCTTCACACGTACACTCATAAATACAGCAAAGCTCACACTTTACGGCATGAAGCTATCATCATATTACGTATTCGTCATATTTTTGCATTATATAATAATCATCAACTATCAACCATTCACACTTTTCCCCATTTGCGTCCTATTCTCACATCAGCCATGCAAAACGCGTAGTTTTCTTATAAAATCCCAGCACGCCTCTCTTACGCCAGCTTTCAGAGAAATGGAATTTTGGCCATAAAAAGCGTAATAATAGGTAATAGCTATTGATATTTTATAATAAAAAAGCTACATGGATTATAAAAGCTGTGCATTTAGAGAACACTTGACTTTACAATGTATTATAGCTCCACTAGGAATAAAAACTGCTAACTGCTCATGGCTCCCAAAATGTCACGCGTAGCGAGGTAGCAGTGCTCGTAATTTGGCGAACATGAAAAGAGCATTATTGCTCAGCTCAAATGTGTTTCTGAAGGTCCACGCACATCTGTTTTCTAGCAGTAAAATGAAATGAGCAACATTAGCCACCCCTTAAAACGTTTAACAGACTTTTAAACAAGCATGTGCCTGTAGATCTTGAAGAGTTTGAAAAATTCTAGAAGTATTATAATCTCACATTTCAGCATATTACGAGCAAGAGCCCTGTTTGTTTTTACTAGTTTTCTTGCTAATTTCCCCTTGCTCAGTGTTAGCTACTTCTTTTCCCTTTCTACATGATGACATCAGGTTGCATGATGATCGAATCTAATTATGGTTAAACTAGCATGCATGCTCTTGTCAAGCAACTCATTAGCTTTTATTCTACATCCCTGCGCTCTATCATCTCATAATTGGAAAGATTAACTGAAGAAGGTAACTTGCTACAAGGTATTGGAGCCTTTTGAGCTCAAATTTTGCACGTACCTGTAACGATGGAGTTGGCCAAGTCATCCATCCTATCTTCGTCATCCCTCGTATCCCAATCAGCGTACTAAACTTCAACCCTACTCACCCCTTTAACCCCTGTAGGTATACGGAGCGGATCTAGAAATTAATATGTGTGCTACATAACAATAATGTATAGCCCATAAAAAGAGTATTAATTGTTGAGCGGGATTGATCACAAATCGCAATTTGCTGTTTAAGAGTAATCTGCTGATGATAAAGCGAAGAAAAAAAGATTACACCTAAGCCTCCTCACGCACCTACAAATAAGGAGGGAGATAAGGATGCACATAAAGTGGGATACTTAAAATACACATTTTCTTTTTAAGGGATCCCAGTTCTATCGTTAGATATGAGAAAACATCTTTTTCTCTCTTTTCTCGACTGCGTTCCGCAGCTCATTTAAGATTATGCTTATTTCTACAATGCCCTTTACCTTTTCCCACAAAAAAAGAGATATTAGAGCATAAATGTTATGGCTATACTCAATATTATGTCTTGTAATCATATTAAAAAATATGATTAAACTCCTTTTGAAAAAAATAGGGTGCGATGCGTGCCTTCCTCACAAGTAGTTTTGTTACGTGTGAGACTCGTAAAAACTCATCATCCGCTTTTTTTCTTCGAATCCCACTGAAAACAATATGGCTCTCAGTCACTTTCAGCTTCTCCTTTGACTAGTGAGCAAACTATAAATGAAAAGTGTAACAAGCACTTAAATTTAATTATGCTTTTTAGTAACATCATCATAGAAACATAGAATTGCTGCTCCTCCAATATCCTAGCATAGTTGTATACTAAATATGTAGTAAACTGACTTGGCTGCGTAGTCAGATCGATAGGTAATGTATTATTATTGCTTATCATCAAGCTAACCCTTGAATATATATGCGCAATGAAATCATTCCCCTTTGAAATTGATAAGGTGAAGAACTAATCAATCCCTAGAAAACCCTTTTTTGAATGAAAATCAGACATAAGTTTACATAGCATTTAATTTGCTGTATACAATTACACTATGCCTGTATGTTTAGATTAGGCACGCTATTCTGGCCGCTATCGACACAGATTTTTCATTGGATATGATATAAAAAGATAAGGAAAATGTGTAGGGATACTTTATTATGTCTTTTTTTTCATCTTGTCTAAAATATCTCTCTCCCTTTCTTAGTTTCCATTCTCTAATGCATGTGTGTTTACCTATTAAGGGATGAATGTTGTTACAGCGTACACAGACAAACTGCAAAACAAGATTTACTTTTCTCACGTAGACATAGAGCCCCTCTCGTAAAGGAATCCTGTTAAAAGATTCGCACCAACAGGAGTTGGCAAAGAGAAAAGAAGGAAAAGTCAACAAGCTTTTGTAGAAGGATAAGAAGAAAAAAATGGTCGTAATTCGTAATAGTACAAATTTATACACATCCACACACACAAACAGACATAACTTGTGTGCTGCAGAATGAATGAATGAGAATGAGAGTGAATTGACCAGAACAAGTGGTCATCGCCAAGAGTGGCATTTGTATAAGGAGGAAAACGCAAGAAATGAATTAACTTTTCGAATGAGACAGGAATTGTCTCAAGATAACCCAAACAGTCGTCCCTACTCTGTCTATTGAATATTTACTCTGGGAGGGTGCATCCCATGTCATCTTTTTTTTTAACGGTTTTTCTAACTATGATTGGGATTTTGTGGGTTCAAGCGTAGAGCTCACCCCTTGTCTACAGTACTTTTTGGCTAGGGAGCAATTAAACATGTGTACATTGTAAAGGTCTTCCTTGTAATGTGATTCTGATCGGAAAGTGTGAAAAAAACAGGATTGAGAGTGTCGCAAACTTTATATGAAATAACAATGACAAGTGTCCACATATTTTCTCAATTTTCTTTTCATCTTTTTCTCTCTCTCTTCTGCTGCCAGAGACCTTACGGTTGAAGTATTGATGGGAAGGAAGCCGTCCGGCGGTCAGAGTTGCGATCGCCGACTTTTAATATCCTTACTGATAAGTAAATACGCATACATACGCTGTAACTGCAACCTACGCGGAAAGTAAATAGTATGTGGTGATGATATATGGTGGATTCGAGCTTGCTTACCCATTCCCATCCCTCTTTATGCGATCCTTCTCCTCTCATGATATTAATAATGATAATATACTTTTCCTTATTGAGAATTTGGATGCAAAGGGTTATCTACCTTTTTTATGAGAGGAGCCACATGAAAAAGAAATACATATTAAAAGAATTCGATTTTTAACAATTAAGGGTACGCACAACGTCTTAAAGTATCCCTATAGATGGAAGGAAGGAGAGATTCTTATTTTGGCCTTTTCAATTTGCAGTAATGGAATGGAGTACTCTCATATCAAACTGTGCATTCATCAATCTCATGCTATGCTTTATGATATGAGGCTACATGACCTGTAGGGTTGGGTCACCACCGGACGTTTTTAGATGTTGCTGGGTCTGCACTAGCGCGCAGGGCCTGCACAGATAGGCTCACTCGAACAGCTCACATGCACTTACAACTTTATAGGATGTAGAGCCAGAGAAAAGAACATGATAATGAGAGCGAGCCCTTTTCAACTGTTAACAAGAAATAGGAATTTCTAGCAACGTGCTCGACGTCTACTAAGACGTTACAAAAAATTGTTTCACTTTAATACGTAATCCATCAGAGCATTACAGAGTGTGGGATCCTTATGGCAAGGGGCTGAGGAGTTATGCCACTTGAGCGTTGACTATTGACAGGGCTGTATCCTAACATCGTGAGGGTGGCGTTACGTCTGATATAGTGATTGTGGAGGGAACAAAGGGCACATTATTAGTATTGCACACTTGATTACATTAAGTTTACAAGCCATGTTGGGGTAGAGTAAGTGGGAGTACATTATAAGATTATCATTCCTTCACGGTCAGTGCGGAAGTACAGTGACAGATTTGTTCTTCATTAAAATCAACATGGAGTGCCGGAAAATTTTTTAGTTCTTTTTCGACCAGTGATGCGATAAGATAGTGAAGTGCTGAAGGGGCTCCTCTTGTAATTAAGCTGATAAGTTGGTTTTGGTGTAGGGAAAAAATATCATATAGTGAGTAACATGAAGGTGGAGTGAACGGTGGTGGATGATGGTTTCACTGGTGAAGTATCCTACTCCTACAGAAGTAGAAACCGCAATTGCTGAGGAACCTTTAGAGGTGGAACTAGTTAATTAGTGAGTGTGATGTGGTGATGTGTGATGGTTCATTACGTAATGGTGTTCAAGTGAATAAAAGGTTCAAGTTAACTAACTAGTGCGAGTGAGTTATTCCAATGTGAACAAAAAAAAGTGCAGCCTATTTTTTGGAAAGAACGCAAAAAGGAATTTTTGGCCTGTTTTCCCCGAATTTTTTAAAAAATTGAGGGATAATTTATGGTGAACAACATCATGGGATTATCTGCCAAGATGATTGCGACAGCAGCGATATTAGCATCATGCTTGGTGCTAAGCGGGGCCGTGACTCCATTGACCCCGGAGGAGCTCCAGCATATACGGGATTTTACGTCGAAAGCGCATATGAAGAGAACGCAGAATTATCCGGATCAGATTATGACGGCTTCATCGACTAATACCCATTATATTGGGAGAAGGATCCCCAGTGTGGAGAAACCTCCACCAACGTTTTTCATGCAAGCCCCGTCAAATCTTAATCAAGTTGTGAAACCCACTGCATTCACCTTAGCACCTCAGCAGCAGGCCCAGCCTGCAACACAAAACTATGTGCTTTATCCTTTTGCCCCGGGTGGCCAGCCTGGACCAATCTTCCAACAAAGGCCTCAGCAACAGCTTCAGTTTTTGCCTATTCAACAAGGTCCAACGGCCGCACAAAGTGCACAAATCGTTGCTAATGCTGGTCAGTTGCGAGGTCCCCAGCCTCAACTTGCCCCACAACAGTTCAATAATGGCCAACAGCAGTTCAACAATGGTCAGCAACAGTTTGCTCAGCTCCAACAACAACAACAACAACTTCAACAACACAAGAGACCAAGCTTCTTTTCCTTCCCAGAGTCCTCCCCACACTCCTCCATCTTCAGCTTCTTCTTCCCAAGGAGACCAGCAAGGAGACCAAATTTCCGTAACCCACTCCGATTTGAATTCGCTGCTGCACCCAATTCTCCCCTCCACCAGCATCAGCAGAACTTGCAAAACGTGATGGCACAACAGCATTTACTTACCGTTCAGCAAAATGGCCAGCAAACCCTCCAAGTTCAGCCTTCCAATTCTCCTTTAACCGCTCAGTCAACTACCATTAAGAGTGCTCTTGGTGTGCAAACTGTTCCAACTGTTGGACCTTCTCCAGCCGGACCAATTTACCAAACGGTTCCAACAGCCACTCTTGTTCCTCTGCCTGGTCGTTTAGTGCCAACCAACTCTGTTCCTTTGGTCCACACCCAAGGACCACCAATTCATCCTAATCAATTTCACAGAGAAATTTCCTTCTTCGGCAAACCTATGGGAAAGCAACGACCACCCCAAAAGTTCCGCCCACTGAATGGTCAATTTATCCCTCAGAACAGACCCGGTGATGGACAGCAATATATTCAACAGTATGTTGGGCCAAAACCAGACTTCCAGTTTCTCCCGTACGGTCCCCACCTTCATCCAATAATTGCTGGCCCAACACACAACAGATTCAATGGAGGCGGAAGTCCAGTCAGTTTCTCTCACATTGAGCAATTACCATTCCAACTCCAGCGCCCACAAGCCTTGCCCATTCCAATGGTTGTCCAAAGCCAAGAATTTCCCCAGTATCACTTCACCACCCAGTTCGCTACCGGTGGTCAGAATCAACTTATCAAGTCTCAAATCGCTCCAAACATTCTTACAGCCAGCCAGTCTACTGTTTCAACAAAGTCCAATGAACAAAGCGGCTCTGCTGAACATCCTAACATGAGGCCACAAAGGGTGCGTAAGTTGAAGGCACGCATCACTTCTGGCACCACAACAACCGGTGCTCCTCCATCCTCCTCCACCTTTACCACACAATCTTTGGGAGATATCATTTTCGAATCATCAAAGGAAACTAGAGAATTCCATGATACTGCCAGACTTGTCTCCTCCCCCGCCGTCAACTTCAATAACAATAACAACGATGCTAAAAACCGAAAGCCCAAGCAACAAAGCGGGGAAGTTGGTTCCTTGCAGAAGGCATCCGGAGTTGAAACCTCCGTAGTCCTCGCCCCTCTAGTCTTTGCTAAAGAGTCTACCGAGCCAGTCTTAATCTCCACCTCATCTCCCAGGCCACCAGTCTCCAGTACCTCTGTGTCAGTGAGCACCGTCAGTAGTACCACTGAGGAGCCTTACAAATCAAAAATAGTCAAATCAAAAGGAGTAGAGTTCCACAAGTCCAAAAACATCCACCCAAACCATCAGAACCATCAGAACCATCAGAACTACCACCACAACCATCATAGCCATCATCACAACCACAACCATTCCGAGAAAAAGGTAACAGCTTCCGGAGCTGGCTTGCTTGTCACAGCGGAGCCCTACCGTATGACCTCCACTGGTCCATCCAGCATACCCAGCAGAATCACCGGCTCTCCAGGCCGTGTTGTCACCACCTCAGTTACCTCTCGCGTGGTTTCCACTGGTGGACCCCCAAATCCCAATAAGCGCTACCGCCTTCGGAAGGTGAAAGTGCCAAATCCTGATGCTAAATCTAACAAGCAATCAACATCCCCATCATCCCCCGTTCCATCAATATCTAGCTCATCGGGCTCCACCAACACGACAATCATCCCAAGTACTACCTCCATCTCCAGCAGTTCATCACGGGCAGCTAGATCAACCACAACTGTCATCTCTACAACGGACGGATCGTCAACAACAGTGGCTTAAAAAACCTTATCATTAACTCCAAACTACCATTTACGCTCTCCTCCATTCGTGTACATAGCTAAATCATGAAAAAGCGAAACCAGAGAAACTGAGGAAGCCACTTGCTGCACCTCCATCCATTTACATACTGATTGTCAAAGAAAATTTTGAAGGATGAGAGCAAAAACAAATGGTTTCTCTTTCACTTTTTCTCCTTGGAGGACGCGACGATCAATGAATCTTGTCATTATTTTGCATATACATATAAATATATATACGATATTGCATTTTTCTTCAGATAAGATAAAAAATGTTTTTTGTATGAATTGATCAGGTACTTTTTTTTGTTTGTTGTTGCTGATGAGCCGATGATGCTTGCATATTACATCTTACATCCTTTTCAATTCAGACACTAACGTCTATACAAACTATATAAGCTCTGATTAATGTTACAGAAAAAAAAGCCAATGCATGAGTGGGATATATATTTTTTATTCAGTTAATGTCTGTACAGCAGCCCCCCTAATTTTATTTTTTTTTACAGTCAACCAAAGCACTGTATTTTAGCATTATTAAAACAAACTTTTGCACATAAATTAATTGTTAATTAATTAGAAGCTGTTATACTTTCGATACGAGCGGAGCCCCAAGGGAGATTATATTGATGATGGCACATACAAAGAAGCTAATCCATTTCTTAAATAGATTTTTTATACATACAATACAAATATTTGAATCTGCAATATACAAAAAATTTGCAATCTCCATTACAATCCATCACTTATTTATAAACAGCTAAACAAGGTTTAAAAAATCAGAGGAACGTGCTATGCAAAAGATCCCTACGTTAAGGAACAGAACATTATATTTATATATATACCCAATACAGATATTTATTTACTGTATAACTATGATAAAATGTTTTGATAAAATTAGTCCATATCTGTTTAATCAGGAGGGAGAAACAAAAGTGTTTTCATAAGGAACCCTTTTCCACGCAGAAAAAATCTGTTATTTTTTTTCATCAAATAGAGCCTAAATCTCTTGAAGGATTTTTATGGGTAACTCAAATGAGTCATACAGAAAAAAAATATTATCGATATAGATACTTGAGAGGGTCTATGATAATTATAATTACAAAATGGAAAGAGCTGCATATTTGTGCACGTACAGTTATTTTTTTCAACAGCCTTTCAAACAAGATCGAAGCTAAGGCTGGGGTGTTAATGACGGTACTTAATTAGAGTTATATATTGGGAGTGCTCTACCAATCATCGAATTATCAGTGCAGCGTGGCATCACCAACCACCATCATTCATCCTTTGAAAAAAACAGACATCGTTACACTTAATTAAGAGTAAAGCGTAGTTTAAAAGTGGAAAAAATCTGTTATTTTTACAATGAGTTGTGTACTTATCTGAAGCAAATGGTTGAGATTGTGGAGGGATTTTTGCACGCTTAGTTTCTAACTCTTAGTTAAAACCAGACTTGTTTCAACTCATTGTATACCTATGTATACATGTGTACGTTAGCTAAATATGTTTTCGAATTGAAAACTTACTAGTTAGGTATGATCTGGGATCTGTCAGTCGGTTTCTGGTCTTTTTCAAATGTGTTTGCTCGCAATTTTTTTTAAAGACTTGTCGACTTGGATAGGACTTTTATGCACGTGGACATTTACGTGACTTGAGGAGGTGAGGGGCACACTGAAAAAAATCAAGTACCTTTTTTATCTGCAATATTTGACTATGACTAGGACTTACCGTTAAGAGCAAGCTACCTTGTGTGGACCTGCGATTTAGTGTAGTTGACAGTAATGGATATATGCTAGTTGGAAATGTGACAGAATAAGAACAAATGAGTATAAAAAAAAACCTAACTTAATTACATTTAATACCACACACCATCCAATGACTTTCTTTCTACTTCTTTTTTCTCGCGAAATCACACTGGTCAACGGCTTGTTTGCCACGTCATTTCATAATATGGACTCCCACATGTGGAACTATCAATATTATGCAATCCAAATTGGTCTAGATGATAACTAGGTACATAGCCAGAGAGAGAAATGACGCTTTTGTCTAAAGGTTGGACTTCACAACTATGTAATTATACAACTACAAAAACAACCATAGTGAGCTGCCAAAGTTTTAAGTAATATGATATATATAATCATAGGTGTCTGTGCATAGGAGTAGTTATATTGTTGTTATCTTTTTAGAGAACAGAGAATTATTCTGTCATTCCATTATATTATGTAAGGTTAGGTTAAAATATGTGTATGTACTTTACTGCTAGGATATATATAAATAGGTAGTAATATTATTATAGATGTATTTTTCTCTATTTTGTGTATTATTCTCTACCCCATTTTACATTTTAATTGCTCCTTCCTTGTTTTGTTATTTTTTTTTGTAGTTTAATCTTATTATTGTCAACATTTTTTTTCGTGTGTAATGGCTTTAGTTTCTTCTAGTCTTCTCTCCTATATACTTATTAATTATAATAAAAAAGCGGATTAAAAAAATGTAATAAAGAACTAGATCAGCGATTCTCCTTGCTGCATGCTTTCAGCATCGTAAATAATCATAAAACATGAGGATCATAACAAATCCATTACAGAGGACGGGAGCCAAGCGTGCACGAATGACATAAAAAGCGATCGGACGGAAACCGGATGCTAATCCTTTTGTTCTTCTTCTTCGTCGAGGGAAGAATGGGTCGTTAAAGGTAAGTTGTGAGTTGAGAGGAAGAAGATGGCCTCAAATTGAATGGAGATCCTGTTTTATTAAAACTCATCCAGAAAATCCAATTTAGAAAAAAAATTGAGTCATCCCCCATTTCCGAGTTGGATTATGGGTTTAGGAAAACCCACAGAGGAATCCTTCCGGGGCCCACCCTCAAAGTGGTTAATTGACGTTAGCTAATGCTGAGTAAATGTTACTAAATGTATTACGATAATATGGCATATAACTTTAGAATGAAAATGAAAACTGGTATGTTTATGCATCTCTTCTCTCAGTTTCATAGACTGTAAGTCATGCTTGGAGCCCTCGAATACTATTGCGTTTGGTGGTGGTGGTGGTGGTGTGGCAGGTTCTTATATGAGATGCGAGACTTTTTTTGCCAATTCCTTGCCAATATCGTAATGCACGATACCTGTTATGTTGCAAGCGAGATGAATTAATTAATGGATGGTCTGGTCGTGTGTTTTTGAGCAACTTTCTAAATGCTAATTGTAACTAATTAAATTCAGGTGGCAGTAGGGTTCTGTAGCCCAAGCAACGTCATGTAGATATGATTGATAATTTTGTCAGAATTAAAACTAATGCATATAGTTACTCAGATTATAAAATGTGCATAATCATCAATATCCACAAAGCATATTATTTGATTGATTATTAATATTATTAACAAAGTCAGCCCTGCATGTGGACACGATAATTGTATTTTGAGAACGCCTTGGAAGTTTTAGATTCTGCTTTTGACTACCCACAGTTATGGATCATGAACTCGGCTAAAAAGTTCAAAAAATGAGGGAAGTTCGTCCACCGACAATGCATCAAAGAAGATCAACTTTTTTTCAGGTAGTAACGCTAACGCACTATGGGAAATGATATAATATGGATATGGAACGCATTTTTGAAGTTGATGCATGTTTTGCTTGAATGAAGCAATTGCAAGTTGATGTTATCAAATCAAGTTTCAGCATTTCTATATGAAGTCGAAAGTTATTTAATTCCAATTAGTGTCTATCTATCAACAACCTCATGGCCGTATGTCCGTTCACCAATTTCCTCAGAATATTAAATTTCACTGCCTCGGACTTTAATAATCCTTTGCCATTCTGACCGATCTGATTTAACAGCTACATATACATATACATTGGTATGAATCCACTTCTACTTTATGCACGCATGAATCTACTAGCGAAACCATGATTTCGAAATTTCCAACGGTTCAAAAGTTTCTACCAATGTCCTGCACTACATCTAATTAGTTCATATTTCGCATAATCATGAAAGTGAAATAAATGAAAATAGATCTGAAGTGTAGGTTTTCGTTTGTAGCTTGGCAAGAAAAAACATCGTTGTACTGTCATTTATTAGAACATGATAATATAATATAATAGAATGATTTCACAAAAAAACAAACAAATAATTGGGGAAATAACTACAATATTTCTGTATGCAGAATACAACCGGTATATATAGGTACTAATATAAATATCTTTTCAAAGCTATTAAAAAGTGACATTTGTTTTGAGAAAAACAGAAAATAGGATACTGAAGTAGGACTTTTGCAGGTATAGTGTATTTGGTACCAGTTACCATGTCTTTGATATAGGAAGGCACTGATAAAACTGACTTTGGAATTTTACGCCAATACCTCTAACCAGCTTTTCTCCACTTTGGCTTGCGAATTTCGGCAAAAATCATGTCTCCAAAATATATCATAGTGTCAATTGTCTGTTAAAATTCACAGGTTAAACTGAAAAGACTGGATAGGAATAACAGCGTACTATTTGTGTCAAGTAATGAAGGCACTTGTTTTGAGTGATTGTTATTTGTTACATGAATGACTATCTTTCTCAAATTCATATATATATATATACATCATAAATTAAATATTAATAATAGTAATAGCTTAATTTTGCTAAAAGCTCAACTCGGGTCTACATAACAGACCCTTAAAACTACTGATAACAAAGCCTAATTTTGTTTTGTACGCAGACATAAACTATAAACATTTGTCTGAAAATCACATACGGATGAACATCTTATTAGAACTTGGCTTACAGCCTATGGCCATTTTTACTAGAAAAGGTAAATTGCAGTATTATTTGTAAATATCCGGTTCAACCAGAGAATGTGGTGTACAGTACCGACATTTTAGAAAGTAACAGAATGATCTGCCTGTACATGTTATCTTAATCAGTGCTTTGATCCTGAGCTAATTTTTCTTTCTCAGTTGTATTTACTTTCTACATCTATGATCCTGGAATTCTAAAGGTCCAATTGGACTATTTTTGTGAATTGTCATCGGAAGACAAATTGAACAGATGGGAAAATGCTTTTGATTAATTTGGCTTCCCCAAATTCCCTTATCGGCAATGAATACGCTAAATGTACAGTATAAAGTTGTGCAATATGCGTTTAGCGTTAACTAATCTTCATTATTGCTATACCCTGTTCTACATGATTTCTATGACATTTCTAAAGTAACTTAATTATTAGCATTTGTAATAGTTTTGTGTATCCTACTTTTGTAATAATGACTTAAATAATACTCGACTGTAACCATATTCCAGGAAGGCTACAGAAAACTGATTAATACAAAGTATAATCTTCTAACTACGAATAAATAATGGGTGTCGTGTCTCATGATAAAAACACGGTAACTAGTCTAACAGCATGTGCACTTATTCATTAGGGTCACTGAGATAAGATTTGAATATAACGGTTTAGTTCATGATATTGAATCGTCCTTCAATAATTTATAATGGTGATTAATGCACCATTAAAAATTGTACATTAAACAAATAACACACCTGGTTTAAAGCAATTACTTTTACTGAAGCAAACACGTGGTTCTAGAGTACTTAGCTTATACCTAATTAAACTCGAACTGAGTATATAAGTTACGTTTGTGGCAATTCTCTAAAATGCCTGAGTGGAGGCTTTGGTGGTGGAGTAGGTGGCTTGTTATCCAGATGCTGTAATTAAATAAATTCTGTTAGACAAGAACAGCAACTTAAATGATCAATTATGTTTTTAATTATTTTAATAACTCCTAACCTTATCTCGCAATTTCGGTGGTAATGGTGGAGCTGTATCATCACTTGATCCAGCGTCTATAGCTGAATCAAGAGAGTTCGGAGAATTTACTGAAGTTCTGCTTCCGGGCTCCGAAGTGTAGGGGTTATTGGGTCGTGGAAAATCTATGGAAATTACCGATGACCGTTGGTTATTGTCTCCAGTCCCTGTCCATGATTGACTCTTCCGTTGGTCTGCATTGATTCTTGGTGGTCTCTGCAAAACCAACTAAGCAAATAAATACATCAGGTATTGCTACAAGGAACTTGTGGAATGGTGTAGCGAATTCAAATATGATAGTGTTAAGTGATAGTTGTGAATACCGTCTGAGTCAGAGGTATCAACGATTCCTGGGATGACCTTCCCTCGTTTGATGAATCCACTGGTGGAAGTTTTAGCATTGGAAAAAATGAACTACCATTTCTGGGCAGTGTTGCACTGTGTGGACTGGGTAGAGTGATTTGGTCACCCTCCAAACTTCCTGAAAATGAGGATTGGCTGGCACGTTTAAAGTAGCCAAGAGTTTTCTGCGATACCTTGTGCCTGTAGAACAAATAATAATTCCAATTATATATACATACATGGATTAGGTATGCAAGTATTTATAAAACGCTAATACTCACTTTGGATTATTTTGATAGAGGCTGATGGTGGATGAGAAGGCTGTCATACTCCGCCCTAGCGTAACTGACCCACGAGGTTGACCTTGCTGTTCATTGAGCTTTATTGTCGTTTCCTTGGTTGCACTCGGCACTTCTAGACGCCTCAATGCTTGCTGCTTTTTCAAGGCACGATCCATATCTCGGCGAAGCGCGTCATCCCGTAAATCCTTGACATGTATAAGTTTCATTTAAAATACTAACAATACTACCATGCATAATTATTAGCTACTAATTTTTAAAAACTTCTCAACTTACCCCACGACGCACTCCATAAACTTCCTCAATGTGCTTTAAGAATTTCTTAAAACATTCCTCCAGATTTTGATGTAATCCCTTAAGTTCCACACTACATTTCCTTTCATGAATCTATAATGAATTCAAGTTTAAAAGGTTATTCATGAATACTATAAACGTATTAAATGGACAAGCACACAAGAACACATTTAATTCCAACTTCAAGTAAATATCTATGAAAAATAATCAGTGAACCCACCTTTAAACATTCCGCGATAATCGGAACTTGACTAGTAATTAATCGCTTGAGCTCCTCCACAAAACTAATTTCATTGGGGTGTTTTTCCAGGTAATCCGATGTTAAGAACGCCTGAGCACATTTATGATAATTAGCATACTGTCACAATATAATTTTTAAATTATTTCTAACAAATCGAACCTTCTCATAGTTGGCAACTCCACCCATTACCACTGCATCCAAAATCCCAGTTAATTTCATAGAAAGTGGATTAAAATTCTCATTTGGGTTCAAACAATGAGTCAAAACCATTTCACGAAGTTGTTCATTCGTCTTCTCCAGTGTTTCGATTGCGTTCACAATGGGAGCCACCTGAAAGCAGAGTGCAAAGTGTATTACTAATTTGCATTTCATAATCAAAAAACGTTACTAAAAGCTATCTCTCCTGCTTATTACCTTAGACGGGACTTGACGTTCTACTGGGAACCAACCCATAATTCCAGGGAAACTCTGTGTTGTCCAAAGATCATATCTGTCGAGCCACAAGCTAGCAAATTCATTCTCCGGATCCCTTGGCTCCTGACGATACGGTCTGGAGTACGTGAACTTCTCCACTTCGTTACTTTTATAGTATTTCCTAATGTTTTCGTCCGCATACTTCATACCACTGATCCGTTTTGATGTGTTCATCACAGGATCGACTGAGCAGATTTGCAAGTCTATAGACAAATTCCATAGATATAATTAATAGGAAAATAAATAGATAAACAATACCGCTGCAAACACTGCGTAGGAGACATACATTGTTTATTTGAATGTCGAATTTCGTTTGAAGGCATTTCAAGTGATCGCAACAGTTCCGCTCGAGGATATCGTTCTAGCATTCGAACCTCAAAGTCTCCCAAACGTTCATAGGCTCCTCCGCGATAGACAACAACCTAAGCAGGATTTGAAATCAGGCGTTAACATTTGAATGTAATTCCATCTACTTGTTTAAACAAAACACAATAATAATTAAATCACGCCCCTCAGTACCTTATCTTGAAGAAAGCTCGGAAAGTCCCGTCCAAAGAATGCCACCCTAAAATACTGTGGTTCAAACCGAGGCTCTCGAAGGATTTTGTCATAAAATATGGCCATCTTTTGAAGAAGGGATGAGAGTTGTGCATAATTGTACATTTCATCAGCATACTGCTGCCTTAGCTCATCGCAAACTTTCAGTGCACATTCAAACATCTAAATTAGTCAAATAATACATAGATATTACGTAATCAAAAAGAAGAAATGACAATTTAAATCAGTAAATTTTAAAAAAATCGGGACATACTTTGCCCTTGCTAAAGTATTCGATTATTTCATGATATAACGCTTCTTTAAGTTCACACTGAGTCACAAATGTGGCATGTCGATTCGAACTTGTTCGAAGAGTTGGTGGAATCTCGTCGTCATTCCATTCTAGTTGACGACTATGAAGTTGTAGAGTAAATGCCGCTTCTGTATAATTTCCGGCTTGGACATGGAGATCGTGCAGTTTGTAAAGATAGCGAAGGTACAGATCCTTCCTCTCAATTTCTTGACTAAAATCCTATACAATACACAAAACCATAACAATTTATGTTGTAAATAGTCAAGTCGGTTGGTTGTGATTTATTTGCACTAACCAGCAGATTGACGATGCAGCTCATTCTATTTCCAGAATCCTCCTCAAACATCACTTCACGATATTGTAGTAAAAGTTCCATCAATGTGGTCAACGTTTTCACCATAGCAAGTCCCTTGATTACAAAACGATAAGTTAGTTACCAAATGGTGCAATGGATAATATAATCAATTAGATTATAGAGCTTACCGATTCCTTCAACCCAGTTCTATTGTTGTTACAGAGTTCATACATGGTTTCAAAAAATATATCTCGGAACTCTGCATCTCCTTTGCCTCCCTCAAATCCCTCGACAATTTTACGAATAAGTTCTTCCTCAACCTAGACACAAAAATTACGACAACAGAAATAATAAATTAAATGTAAAGAATTATTTTACAGCAAAATACACCCAACTTGATCAACTTTCGCCATTTTACCTGTTCAAATGACTTTCGTGGCCGGTCTTGATCAAACTCACAATGCATCATGTCAAAAAAGACTGGAATTGTGGATTTTCGTAATTCTGGCTCAGGTACGAACGCCATGTCCAAAAATGTGCCGACCATCGTGGGAACAAAGCGAATTCTTTTAGACTCTCCTAGACTAAACCACATTTGACGGATAAGCTCTGCTGCACGCTTCCGCATGTCCCCGTAATTCTGTGAAATATAACCCCGTTTCACCTGGGAGAACTCTTCTAATTGAAGAGAATCCTGAGTGAGGAAGGATACCGCACTTTGGAAAAAGTTGTTCCATGGCTGTTCCTCAAATGGTTCGACAAACTCACCCTTCAGAGTGACAGCAAAGTGCTCGAAAGCCCCAATCACAATACTGGTAAAGAAGAAACAAAGTGTCATGCATTTCAGTATTATGAAACAAGTCAAGTGACTAAATGTAGTTGATATAATAAGTACATAGTAAAATTATTCTCACCTGTTTTGAAGTAGTATCATCTCATTCCAGTCAGAAGGGAAGTAGGATTTGTGAAACAAATTCTTCAACACTACCAGAATGTCATTTAAAAATTTGAGTAAGCTTTGATTAGGTGGATCTTCCTGTACGGCTTTAAACGAGTTAATCAGGATTGTCAGAATTTCAAACTCGTAACTATTCATCTCACGCAACAGGCTTAAAAATATGGCCACCATGTTGCCCTATAACAGAAAGTTAGTTTAATTAGATATTTTATACCTTCTGTTACTCAGAATAACGAGATTATTTTCAGCTTCAGTACATTTACTATGATAAAAGTTATACGCATACCGCCAGAGGATCATTATCCCCAATCATTCCAATTGAAATGATGATTGGCTGCAGAAGAATCTGCATCACATAACAAATATGATTCTTCTTTTCCTCGTGTAGTTGCTTATGGAAGATGTCCATTACGTCGCCAAGAAGATCCACACATTTTTCCGTCTGAAAGTTACATATAATCATTCATTAGTTGTATAAAAATCCCAAATGCAAAATACAAAATTTTGTCTAGCTAGCACATCCAAAGACGGACACGAAACAAACACAAATTTACTAAATTATCAAATACAACTTGTTCACAAAAGTCACAAAAATACATTTAACTAAAAATAATTTACTATTCACATGATTTGTCAGCCGCTGCCTTAAACTAAAGTAAAAGGTGTTATTGTACATGTCCAACGCGGAATAAGCTTGTGTACAATTGTAAGGCGAGTTAAACTCCTGTCAGTGAGCTGGTTCATTCACAATTAGAGAAACAGTTACAGAAATGGTATACACAATTTGAAATATTTAGAAGTGTTAATTGTATTTAAGCAGATAATTAATTATATTCCACAGAGAAAGCGCAAATATATACAGGGTTAGTTTAGAATACCAAAACGGACACGAGACAATTTGAATATTTAGAAATTGTTATGAAAAAGCAAAACAAGTGTAGTATTAAAAAACCTCTTCTAAGTGATTTGTAGGATCGGGTGTTTGTAGGTGAGTGGAATGTTGTTGTTCTAAAAAGTCGGTCGTCCCAAAAAGTTTCCTCAACTTGCTGTGAGATCCACTCTGCTGGTTTTCCACAGATTTTCGACGCAATTCCTGTTGAAGTTTGCATTAATTGGAGCAGAAATAGAATGTTTAAAAGCTTGAGTAGTATTAAAAAGAGTGATTATTATCAGATTTTTTAATGTGGTTATCAACTGGAGAGTGTGCTTTGAGGGAAGTTAAATGTTATGCAAAGACCGTTGAGATCGTAAGTGGATACTTACATCCCTGCCATCTAATAAATAACCTGTTCGAAAATTACAATCAAAACTAAAAGTGTAGAAAGAATAAAATATGATCATTTTAAATCATGAGTTGTCATTAATTGTCATTGTCAGCATTACCCCTAGTCAGTCAACACTAGAATTTGTTCATAGCCTGGTTTTAGGCAAAGTACCTAATCATGAATCATCAACCTTTCTTGAGTTAATTTGTTTTTAATACTTGAGAATTAATGGAAATTCAGGACGACTTCAACCTAGCACAACCAAAACCATTACAAGGAACTACTAATTCACTTCATACTTCAAACAACAAATCTTAAAAACCAACGGAAACCAAACAAACCTTTCAAATTCAAAAATATAATTTACTTCAAAATTTATCAAAAAATATGTTACGTTAGTCGGTTAATCATAGCAAAAATATAAAAACTCGAGAAATGTTTTCATACCTCGTCACTTCCGGGCAAAAGGTGTTTTATGTTGTTAGCAATAATTGGAAGCAGCATTAATCGGCACTCCGAGTCTAAAAACAAGTCCGAGTGAACTATATCTGTGATGAATTGGAGCTTCTGATTTGTCAATTTCCCTTGGGGTATCGTGCACACAATCTCTACCAAGTGTTGGCTCAATCGACTTTCTGGGTAGACCTGCATCAAATCACTAATCACTGCTGGAATATGCTTCAGACAGCCACCTTCTGCCAAAATGTAAGGATCTTGGGAGTACTGCTCTCTTCGACCGAGCAGTCTACACATTGCCCCAAATAAGGAATGGATCAAACGTTCAAACTCTTCGATCACTCTGGAAAACTCGCCAGTATCATCTGCACCACCTAACCTGCACAATTAAAGTAAACTTTGCTTATAAATTTTTCAGGTACTTAGATATTTTTATGCTCATGGACACTAAGAAAGAACGTTACACTTACTCCATTTGGAGGACACGTTTGTGGTTTTGAAAAGATTTTATAATAAACTTGAAGAAAAATTCTATGCTTTTCATTATCTTCAAAACTTTTTCTGCCTGGTCTGGCAAGCTGATCGATCGCTCCAATTCCTTTGTCAGTTTCCTAAAATATAAGAAGTTCAATTAAGGGTTTAATATTGGCAACATTAGATACATGCTAATTAGTGATGAACTGCGCAACACTATTTTAAAACGGCAATTCAAACACATTAAAATAAAACGTCACTTTAAACTGGATTAGTACTTGTAAGCTAAGGTGGAGAAAAAGCCGTCTTCTATGTACATGGTCAAAACTGACTGAAAGTTTTGATATTTGTGGTCAAGAATCAACCCAAAAATATAAATCTAGCAAAACAAAAAATGTGAAAAATTAAATTTAAACAAAAATCAAAACCATTCGTTCACCGTGATGTGATCATTCAAATACTCCATGCTTCCACTCATACCAAACAATCAAACACGGGACGGTCACAGGTTCCTACATCCATCTGTCCCATTTCATATCTTCTCAATTCTATTGGATCCACGATATTCCCAATAGAAGAAGAACGCCCAGACCTAAGCTCGGTCAAAATTGAATCAACAGGGTCAACTAGAATTGAAAACAAGGCATCGAAAACGTCCGTCAGAAATTTCACGATTTCCTCTCCTTTGACCATTTGCACTTTTTGTAGGATATTTTTTAAGTCCTTCAGTAAAGAGGGAATGAGCTGGCGTTGTCCGTCCATCTATCTCACAACAATAATATGTAGTATAATTTGGTGTTTTCTTTTAAAGAACAATTTTTTTTTTCATTCAGGCTTGCTATTTACAATCTTACCTCTGAATGGTACTGAGGCGCCTCCGCAATATACTTTAATTTTGTAACCCACTGAAGTAGTTCAAGGAGCTGAGCATCTTGTGTGAACTTTGTGGAGCAAAGAGTAGTTCCAATGAAAAAGGAGTCTTTAAGTGCACAAGTAAATCCAGGAGGACAAGCAGGTTTCGATGTTCCAAGCCAGCCTGGGGTTCTCTCATAAGGCATAGCAAGATATTGTACTTCCGACTCCTTGAACTGCTTAGGATCAACCTATTACATATGATTATAAAAAACATCAATATCACGTCTTGATAAATAAATAACCACCAATAAATATGCACTTCAATACGTCGACAGTGGGAAAGTTGATTTGATAAAGAAAAACATGTTGTTATTACCTTGTAAACAATGAGATCATGGAGCCGATCTTTAATGGCAGTACCATCCGATTCCTTGAGACGTATGTAGGCCAAAGCAAATGGCCTCTCTGAGCGATCTTTTGAATCCGTAGACGATCTACCAAACCAGCAAAACGCGTAATTAAGTTTAATGACTTAAATAATAGAGTGGTGGGTAAATTAATATGATGGATTATTAAATACCGATGCTTAAAAGTGAAGCGAATATGAGCACTAGAAAATTCCTCAATATTCATTGGAAGTGAAATTTTGAAGTATTCGTTCCACTTGGGCTTGTCCTCGTGATAGTAAACGACCGACTTGTAGAAATCCTTCCGGGGTGAGCCATTACCTCCGGAAATCATTCCAGGCAACACTTTCCCTCCCTCATTGTGAACGGACACGGTGACTTCTATATTCTTGTTAGCGGAGCGGAACTCGCCTCTGTTCATATTCACATAGAGATCGTTTCTTACATCGTTGGGGTATATCACTTCCGGAAATCCCATTTTTCTCGCCGTTAGAAGATATTGCTGTTCTTCAAGAATCTATTCACACGAGTAGAACAGAATGCTTTATTAAAATTATCATTCGAAAAGAACAAATGAGCTTTGGTTCAACTCATACTTGTTGAGCAGTTCCAGAGATCATTGACAAGCGAACAAAGAGTCCAACAGGTCGAGGATCCTTGGTATTGCAGTTGGCGTCTCCAGTCTTCATAGATTGCATCAATTTGAGTAATGTCGCATCCATCGTGTCCTCCATGCATCTAGATTTTTTAATTTCTGGATGTTACTATCATACATACATCTTTCATTGCATTACTGTACAATCAAAGTGAGGAAAGTGTTTCAACTTGAGGCAAGCTAAATATACTTACGGCATATAGTAAACAGTCTGAAATTCATTGTCATTGACATTTCCAAGATTTTCCTTAAATAAATACGTGATATCTTTTGCCGCCACTCCATACGGCCTCCTCACTTGAATGTTTCCCTTTGCAGAGTAAGGAATTGAGACATCCTTCTTTGACTCTGGCTCCTTGTACTCCATCCCTCCAACACGTATAGCGTAAGCTACAAGATACACCTTCCGTCTCCCAAAGTCGACAGTCTTTCCAAGATCCTGAAAGTTATAAGGACACATTGCACTAGTGAGGAACCATATCACGATTGGAAACACTTTGAATAGTTTTGGATGATATTTTAAAAAACTAACCGTAAATAATATTTTGACTGGAAGCTTTGGCACAACTCCTGAACTAAATGTACACTGAACACTTTCAGTAAATGGGACTTCTTTCTCGCCATCAAATAAAAAGAATCTGACTTCACACTCATCTACGACCCTCCATGAAATTTTCTCCAACGTGACTAGCAGTGAATGACTATTTTGAATAGGTATTCTACTTCTGCGATTTGGTCCCCGCTGAAGCAAGAGAAAAATTGCACGTCAAAGTTAAAGTTTCCTGCTTCTTGCAGGATATTATTAAAACTTATTTGACAAACTTACACCATGCTTTCGAAGCTTATGGGAAGACTTTTGGTGCTGTCGAAATAGTTCGATTGTGGAAGTTGTCTTTGGATCCAATGCATTCCCGTTTTCATCCCGCACCACCATATCCAACTTGAGCAGGCTGAAATACAATTAAAGTTGAACAATCACCAATACAGCTTTGAGTAAAAGCAAATTAATATTATCCACATTTAACAATATACTTCACGCCCTACTTGTTTCCAGTGTCGATAATGCGAACCACCTGCTTTCGCAGTTCCTTGAGTAAATCAACAGTCAGATTTGAGGTAATCACACGTTTCCGACATTCATGTAACTCTAATATCATTTGTTTCATGATGGAAAACGTTTGAAAGTCAGGTTCTGCTGAGATATCCGGGGTATTCACTACATCCTTTGGACTCTTTTCCGCAAAGACAAACAGCTTTTTTGATATTTTGTGCCATTCTCGTAGCGCCGACTTAATTTCTTGGGCAAGTGTCGGCGACTTTGGGATCACGATTTCAGTCTCCCTACAAAAAACATAGCTCTCATTTGCATTTGATACGCAAAGGAAATATTCTTGAAATCCCATAATTAATTAATAAAAATTACCCATTCCGTAACACGGTAGCTTCAAGTATTTGTACATAAGTCTTCGGAATGATGCCTTCATCATCCAAGTCAAATTTCTTGACATAATACCAATTCCTGCATTCCCCCTTAATGATAACAGTCTCACCAAGATACAACGTGATAGCAAATGGACTCACACTGGCACCGTCAAAGTTGTAAATAACTGCAAAAGAATACCACATACATACAATCAAATCAAACCAAATGAAATTAATCACATGATTAATAATAAATATATTTTCAGGTAAATTTCTTTAAGTTCTTCTTACCAACTCCGTAGCACCGCCTATCCTCCACAGGATGCCAAACTGGAGCGTCCATCCTTCCTCTCTCAATCTAGCAATCAGTCAACAGTGAAGCTGAACAAATCCAGAGCCCGTAACAAAAACCTACCAAATTCAACAGCAAACTCCGTGTTCACATCTTTTTTTAAATATCTTAATTATGACGCATGTAATTCAATTATTTTTTCAGTCTTCACTCTCGAAAAATACTGTGTTATCTCACATTTGGACCACCAGAAGGGATGTGTTTGAGTAGAATAATCGTGTACATATGAGAAACACAGCGACAATCCAATTTTGGTATATTTCCTCAGTTTTCCTGGTTTGGCTGACCAACCCAAAGATAATAATAATACATAGTCCAAAGGCCCAACACACATCAGCGTAATGCAATAACTTTGTCAATGAGCAGGAAGTCCATTAGTCATTTTGTTTCGGCGACTCGTCTTCTGCAACACAAAACAACAGCACACGATAAGTAACAAAGTAATAATGTAGACTACACACAGTCAAGCCAAGCAAGCCTCTCTCTCGGCTAGTCTAATCCGAAAAGCTACCACAGTGCGAAGCATCTACATACAAACTATCAAGACTTGACCATATCAACCTACGTACATTTAACTTGAACACGAAATAAGACTTAAGCCGTGCAGATTAAATCATGAGCGTATACGAACATTATGTATTTCAGTCATTAGCATTATCAAATAATTTCAATTTGGAGTAATAATATTATTGCGTGAATTTTTTAAAATGTAGTTCTCATAATGAATAAGCGAGGGAAGCAGACAGCACTCGAAATAAAGCATTTCCATTGAAGTGGTCCTCTCTCTAAACTTAAGCAGAATGCTACTGCCAATTAGTTAATGCTCACCATGTCATTGGAAAGGGAAAAAAATATTTATTCAAACAAATTTGCAAAACATGAAACGAAAATGTTGGGCTTGACTGTTGGTTCTTAGTTAATAAGCTTTTTATGGATTTTTTCTCTCAAGAGTTCCACACTAAAATCGTTTTTAACTGTCATTGACGCATGGCCCCACTACTCTCTCAAGATGATTCATCCCGATTAATCACTCCACTAAGAATCTCATTCGTAAAAAATGGCTGGTATCAAATTTCCAAACATGAATTATTGCAAATTCACACGTTTCGTTTAAATTATACGCATCCCTACCACGAATCCATAGCCTTTTTCCCCTTTTAATGTGAATGCAAACCTATAATTATCATTATCTGAGTTGAACTAACGAAAAAAACTTTTAAAACTGGACAGCCTTCAGTTCCGAGAAAGATAGTGCCATTAAGAAGTCAGCATTTTATCGATACGACAGCAGATATGAAAATATGAATGACTGTCGAGTCGCCAAATACTTGCGACATGCCTAACCAACTTTAAGCATTAAGACAGACAGTGCAAGATATTTCATGTCACAAACAACAACAAATGCTTCATGAGATGACTCCTCCTTTCTGTCGCAGTCTTGATAATGCAACTTCAGCATTTCTTCATTGAACTTGTAAAAATAAATGCGTCAGCTTGACAAAATATCACACTTGCCTTATGCTATCTGGGTCGTAGTGAAACTCACTACTGCAAAGCCGACAGAAGTTACAGAGACTATATCACTGTAACTTTTCATATCACAGGAACAATGCGTTTATTTGACAACAACATCCACCAACGCGTCTAAGCAGCAATTTCCTCACGGAGCATGCTTCCCTGGCAAAAAATAAAACAATTCTATAAAAAAAAACCATTTTACTACGACTCAATTCCTAACACATTGCTCACAAGTAGGGCTCGGAAAAAATATACATGCTTTTAATCTCTGGAATGATTTACGGCCATTTGAATTGAACACAAGACTTGAAATGAAACCTTTTCTCCGCCATGTTTCAAATTTTACAATGAACTATGAAACACCGTAATAACGTTTAGCTTCTCGTGCAAAACAGGATATTGAAAATAAATATCAGAAATATCCCAAGATAAACAACTGATAATTCCTCACTCTAAACAAATCACGATTCCAAGAATGAGAGGAGTTGGATGACTCCTTTACTAAACTATGACGATACGTTGGCAACGGTGTCTCGGGGAACGTGTCATAATCCAAGGAACAAATAACCAAACCAAACCATAACCAAAACAGGATTTGACGATGACACTCGTTTCGCAAATTATAACAGGAATAAAATTAAAACATTTTACAAAACTTACTTTAACGCATATATTTTCAGTAATTCATTTCCCCCCAAATTTTGTGCTTCAACACTAATATATTCTTTTCACAAAACACAAGACTAATCTCAGATTCGTAATCTACACACCCCAAACAACCCTGTGGATGTCTTATCCTTTTCAAAGGTCCATGTCCATTCCATAGATAGAGTCAGTTCATGATACTCTCTAGTCCCTTCTAAAATCGTCAGTTTCTCTCGATATTAGAGTTTGTGAGTGGCAACAAAAAAAAACCTTTACTTTCCTCCGATCAAGTGCACAGTCGTAAAACTAAAAATGTGAGGGAGCAAAGAGCAAGTTGATAAAAAAAGGATGCAGAGAGAGGGGGAACAACCAGAGCTCACGGCTTCATTATTACTTCTAGCTCCCCGCATATCGCACAATGAGTCAAAGTCAAAACATGTGAATCAACTCCCTGATTAGCTACTTCCTTTTGTCTATCACTCGCTTTTTCTCTGATGTTCAATCATTTTACTTTACACAGTCATTTCACTCACTGATCATGATCGTGAGCAGGAAAAATAATGGAGCTCGAGAGCAGAATAGGGGAAAAAAGTGTATTGCAATCTGATAGTCACAGCCATCCTCATTGATATATGGGTTTAGTCATCCTACAATAAAGCCAGTTAAAATAGTGTCACTCGACTTTATAGGTATAAGGCTGACAATGAATGAATGTTATCATGTTTTTTTCTTCTTGCATATCTATTGCCAATATATTGCAGACGGCACATGCCATATTGTAATTCCACATATCAATTCAATTCACTTTGTATGCTAAATATTGGCAATAATAATCATTATTTAAATAGTGCCTGTGACAAAGAGCATCCTCTTTTATGACTATCCTTTCAACCTCTGTCTCTCCCAAGTTATTGAAAACTTGTCACTCTGATAAGCATCCATCCCGTATGGCACATGTATGATTGCATACATGTGGAGAAGCCACATAAACTAAATATGATTGTCATTATAGTTTTGTAGTTTTACCGCTTTTTAACCAGTCATGTAGTCAGTCCCAGTGCTAGCGTGAGTATTGGAGTGAAACAATGTGTCTGTATTTATGTAATTTATTCATACATCCAACCCACATATTTACAATTTAATATAATTTCGTTTTTATACGTGAGTCTCCTCCTCACTTTTTTGCTCTTATCATTTCATAGGAAGCAGTTTCAGGAGCAATATCTGTATCATGCTGATACCGAGTTTACAACTGATAACTCATTTCAATACTATATTTAATATACATGACATCACTATATTCTATTGTGCATTCATATTTATGCTAATTTTATATTTATTTCAATTAAAAACACTTTACTACATGTAAATATACATATCTTATTGAGCTTTGTGGTTGCGGTTGTGTGAAATGACATGCTATTAATGGGCTGTCTCTGATCACTTTTGCTCTGTCACTCTAACGTAGCTTGTGAAGGCTTTCAACAGTTTTTTACGAAAAAAAAGTAACAAACCCATGCTTATTGAAAAAAAATGTCAAAAAAATATTATATAGCGCCATTCATATATCTTTCTAGTAAACTGGCACGTCTAGAATTTAATTTGAGTTGACATGAGGAAACATCATGAGGGGTGAGCAGGATATGGGAAAACTGAGAAAACTAATGTTGAACAGGGCAAGTGATGAATTAGCTATTCTTTCAATTGAATATTATTTATTTTGTAATTAAAACATCAAACTAATAATGGGATGTGATGGACAGGAGCATGCCATGACACGATTACTCAGATCCCACCAATAACCTCCTCTCCCTCAATACTCCTACCTGCGATTTTTTGCCAGTCCCTCTTTACCCACCACCACCCACCCATTGATACAGGCTGAACACTGTTCCTCTATGCAATAGATAAAACTGTGTTCAAAACTAGTGGAAAACTACAATATTTAAATATAATGATATCAATAAAAAGCAATAGAAACTGATAGTTAACTTTGTAATGAGGAAGATATCAATACATTTTCGTTTGCATGTATGCACCGACGGACAAAACTTTAAAAAAAATGTAATATTTTATTATTACAATTGTAAAAAAATGTGGGATTCTATAAAACGCTGTGAGAAACTAGGGTGAATGTTGAATGCAGATATCCGTCATATTTTTTATTGCTACTGTCAGTCAGGACTCATCCCATTCAACGTTTTTAATATAGATGGTTAATATTTTGTCATAAAATATAAAAACAATTTAAAAAGGGATGATAATTACGGTTATGGCTATGTTGATGGCCACCACTGTAATTCAGTGGGGGCTGCCTCCTCTTGTTTTACAAGGAAATATAAGTTTAACGGATTACCGCCTTCTTATTAACCACCAAGTGTAATTATCCGCCCCAACAATATACAACGACAAACATATAAAATAGTTTGTAAAGCTGTATTTTATGCTCACTGCTCACAAGCCCAACAGCAATTAGCTAGCAGACCTAGAGAACCGGTGAGCAATCTAATGTTTCACAATTTAAAGGGAAAAGGCAATAAAAACAGAAAGTCTATATATTTCATTCCTTTTATTGTGATGGTGATGATGATGATAATGATACTTTATAAGTTGTACACGATGAGCATTAACTCCTTCTTAATTATTAAATGCAATAAATATCAGTTATCAAAAGAACAAAGTGATATGTCTGAGGAGGGGAGCCTAGGAGCCTTTTTACTCGTGTGAGCACGAATGACGAAGGATAAAGCATGTTTACAACAGCGCAAGCGCAGTCTCTAAAGAGGGGACTGCACGTTACAAGCAAGCGGTGAAATATGGTAAGGTTCAAGAAAGGCGTAAAGGTCACTATAGTTGAGAACAATTATGATAAGCTGATAAGGAACATTATATTAAAGAATTTCTTTTTGTAATTCCTAATTGACTGGAGACGGCCTCAATTTAGGTCATTATTCAATTCAGGAAAATCTTCCCATCTTTTTTTTCCTGTGAAAGACAAAAGAATTATGCACTGCCGATTTAGACTCTTCGTTAACTAGTGCAGACTAAAATACGAATGTCTTAACTGATCGTGAGCTTATTCAGCTTTTCTAGAAGTCTCTCTTGTCAACTGCTTAGGGTGTAAGTAATGACGAATGGAAAGAAATTGTCAACTACCAACACAATCAAATTAAATCATGAATCTTACCAAATTTCACCTCCAAGCTTCCAATCTCCAGTCTACTGTCTACTACTTTTGGTCATTAAATTGCGTCCCATGGTAAATTAAACAATAATTAGTGACCTAGCTAGTAACAAACTATTCAGCTTTGCATATCGTTTCACTTATTTCAAACTTTTCTCTCATTGCAACACTAATGAGTTAATGACTACTCAATTTCTTATACTTGTTCGAACTCAACATATTAACTGACTGTCAAAACTGCATAAAAAATCCCTTTCTCACAATCAATCATGAATCATCCAGTTACTAATTGTTCATCACCCTTTAACTTCAACTTTGGAGTAGTCACTAACTAACTACCCACATGGAACAGGCTAAGATTGTCTCAGAAAATATTAGACATCACAACATTATATACAGCATGGCACCATCTGACTTCCCAAAACACTGGTGCAGTGCGTTGAAGATGTTGCCGTTCTGAATCGTAAATCGAAACTGAAGGGAAAACAGAGCCCAATAGAAAAAGCTGCATCTCCCGTCATGGGCCGCCGTCAATGCAATAGTTGCGTACAAAGTCTCTACTGCACAAACTCCACTCACTTGACTGGAAGTCTAAACTTGAGGAGGAGGGAGGCTGAAAATGTGAAGAAGCAACAGGTGAAGGCAGACTTGAAGTTGATGGAATGAGATGATGATGATAATGATTGTGGTGATGTAAATACATAGGCTGCGCTGATTTGGAGCTGTCAATGTTACGTGAAATATATGGACATGGTCGTACACCATGTTATGGCAAGCGTATATCAATTATGATGGAGAAGGTCGGTCTTCTTGACTTCTTCTGGATATGGTAATGTTAGTAATGTAGGTAGGTGTGTTGAAGCTGAAAAGTGGTGAATTTTGTGGAGCAACAACGGAGCTACGAGTGCGAGCGTGCTTAGGATTCATTTATGTCATTTGGACAACTTTGAAAACTTACCCCCAGTGGCAGTCGCATAGGTTCCCCTTGTGTGGGTACGAGGGGATGATAAAAAATTATGGAACCCGTTTGTCTTGATTGTGACTTTAAGTGGTCAAATTTGAACCCATTTGAGCACCTTTCAACTTTGAACTATTACCCCCAGTGGTCGGTATAGGTACCCCTTTGGAGCAGTCTTGGATGACTCGCGCAGTGACCAATAATCCTTGACAAATAATCCCGATCAAAAGTCCTAACACCGAGAACCCGGCAAGAAAATCCTAATCATTTTAAGTCTTCATTGAAATAAATTGCTAAGTATTGCCAAAATTTACCCATAGTAGTCAATCCACACGTCAAATAAAAATTTAGTGAAGAAGGTTGAATTCAATAATTCCAGAGTTACTAAAATATACGTATGATTTTTATAAATTTTTTTTTATTTCAAGCACAATACAATCTACGTCAAATAAAAAATTAGGGAAAAGTCAAATAAGTGGTTGGTAGAAGTCAATCATACCAAAGGAAAGGGTTGCATCGAGACGGAAAGAATTTATTCGGATTTTGTGTTTAAGGTTTCCTTACCTACCTGGGATTTTTCGTCAAGGATTAAGGGTCACTGTTTTTTCGTCCAAGGGTTATCGTTTTTATTTTTTGCAATTTGTCGTGATTCTATGTAGTAATGTAGTACCTGTGTACCATTTTTGAAGCCATTTTAACAGCTTTGAGATAAATTCGTAACCATTCGATGACTGATTTTTTGAACGCTTTATATAGGACTTCCGATTTTTTCGATGGAGTTTCCGGCAACCTATCCATCTCTCCCTCATCTTGACTTCTAGTTCGTAGATCAGGAAGGACTATGACTAGTTGCTGATAACACAATGCCCAATCAACCCTCGAATGCATTGGTTAGCCCCGTAGAGTCTTGGCAGTTGGCTGAAGCTAAAACAGTTAAAACAACCAGATAATTGTATAATTTTACTATATGAATTTACTGGGGACAATTTCCATAATCTAGTAACAAGTGTAACCATCCATCATCGTATTTAATTAGATAATTTAATAATTATACATACTAAAATGCTTAAGCTAATAGTCCGTCCTGGGGCATTACAAGACTAAATGTTAGCAGCATTACCAAAAAAAGCAAAATTAGAACTTCAATTAGCTAAATTTTGCTGAACTGATTATGATTAAGGTGTCTGGCATTTACCAATCAAATCATCTCAAGCACCTTCAGAAAATGAGTCATAAGTAGTCCTGCAAAAATGACGCTTGACGCTCAGCCGGGAAGACAAGGAGCTTGATGATTCATACCAATACTTACAAGCTGTTGAATGAAAAGGGTTGCTTTTTGCTTTCATACAACTCGGTCTGCCTTGAATCCGGGTCTCAGCTGTTGTCTATTTACACTAACTCCGAAATAAATTAGGAAAGTCGGTTTCTTGATGTAATTAAAGTTGAAAGTTAACTGATAGTTTGATATGATGGACGTTGAAGTTGACTTATGTATCGTGTCTCTAATATAATTTTAGTGTGGATAAAAGTTCCTTGTTAAATCTAATGCGAGTTGTGCCGGTGGGAGTTAACTGGCTTTTTCTAGCAGTGTAAATGTAATTTTTTTACACATGGTTACAAAATTACAAATTAACGTGATTACTGATTATGAATAAGAACATGTTCCTTTTAACTGTGGGTTCCCCTTAAACCAGCTTCTTGAAGGGCGTTAACCAATAAATTATTTATTTTGCCGTGACTGTAGAGGAGGACGATAGAAAAATGAGCGGAGTCAAGTTTGAACTCCAGAAGGAGGTGTTCGAGTCGACAAAGGAGAGGCTCCATGGGGTGGTCACTGTACAGAAGACCACAAGGAAGAAGAAGATACCATCTTATCTTTGTGTGACTGGAAGCATAGAGAGGCCGATCCGGTTCACCATTTATTTGGTAATAGAGACTAAATGTTGTGCTGTTTTATATTTTGTTCAATTGAACAGTGTTAGTTTATTAAGTAGTGAATAATTATTAACAAATTTTAAAACTTGTTTTAATGTGTAGGTCAAGAAAACGGAGAAGGGTTTTAAGCGGAAGCAGGACTGGACCTTATCAAGTTTGAAGGAAGTAAACTACAAGGGGAAGGTAAGTCTATGGATGTTTTCTGACAGTGGAGCAGTTTATTAAATTGAATTCAAGTTAGTTCTTCGATTTTTGAATAAATTACAAAATTTAATAAATGTTTATAGGAAAGTTTGGAGTTTGACTTACAATTGGAAAAATCATACCACTGGCTGGCAGCTTCTACCGAGGAGAAGGATGCGTTCTTCAACCTTTTGCATCAGGTTTGTTGGTCAACTTAATTATACTGTTTATTTATCGGGCTTTTGTTGAATTTATAATTGTGAACGGACAATGATATTCTTGAAATCATTCAGATCTGCTCGAGAATGCATAGGCCTCCAAAATTCGTAAACTTCCAAATTGATGAAGAGGATGAAGCTGCAAGAGCGGAAAACATGGCGATTGCGTCTGTTCCGAAGGACACGCAAATGATTGAAAGCGGGGATGAAGAGTTTGGCCTTACAGAGAGAGAAGAGTTTGATCTGGAAAAGGTTCTCGGCCGAGCTGAAAACGCAGTAGTGAATGCAGAAGCTTTTATGGAGCAGTTGGCCAAGGAATTGTCCATTCTGGACGGAGAGAATATTCACAGCATTATGGAATCTGAACTTCAGGTTAATTCGTTGATGGACTCTATAGACAAATCAATCTCCCAACTGGAGGAAATCGAAAAGGAGCTGGTGGACTATCAGGACGCTGTGACTCATGTTAAATCTGCTGTGGAGAAGATAGAAGAGGAGAATTCACAAATGGGAACTGCTGCTCGAAACAATCAGTTGTTACTCTCCGAACTAACTAATCTCATCCGGGCTCTGGATTTCCCAGTGGGCTCCCAAATCTTAAACGCTGATTTAAATTCGTTGGAAGGTATCTCAAAAGCAACGAGGGATGCTTATGCCCTCAAAGATGCCCTGAATATCGAAGAGAATGTGCATCCAGCATTGTTGAAGATGAGAGCAGTTGTGGATCAGAAAAAGAGACTGGAAAAGTTTAAACAAAAGTTTTCTCAGAATTTGATGTCTCATCTTGCCAAACTGTTCATCCATCATGGGAATATTTCTTCGATGGACTCCAGTTCCACCGTGAACTCGCTTCGACTTCCTGTCCTCAACTCCATGTACAATGAGTTAACGCCTTACACCAAACTCATGGGCTGGCTCAAAGCAATGGATATTGAGGCGTATGCTTCTCTACTTAAAACGTACACCTTGTCTATCCAGAAAATTTATGAGAAGAATGTAAAGTTATTGTTTGAGGAAGCCAGAACTAGGATATCTGGAAGCGTCGCTTCCTCTGGAAAATGTAAGCAGATTAAAATTTGAATTGATTTTTTTTGTTTTTCTTTGGTTTGGAGATTGGTTTCTAAAGTTTTGATTTACTCCTGCTAGTGTCTGGCTCAACGAATGACTTGCGAGTGAGGGGAAGATTTTTTGGGAAAACACGGAGCATGGCCAACAGAGAGGGAGACACGGAAAGCCAAGGATCTGGCGAAGGGTAAAAGTTATATTTATTTTTACTAACGCTTCTTCTTTGTTTCGAAACTGGTCTTTGAAAAAATGATTGAATCATGCATAATAATATCTGTATTTAGGTCTGTGGACTCATTAGAACGGCAACACTTTTACGATATTTTGGAACAGCTCCTTGAAGGTTTGGAACCATCTGTAAACAACGAAGAAAAATTCATTGCAACCTTCTTTTGCCTGGAGGTGGGCTCATCATCGTCTGGAAATATTTCTATTGTGTCTCCGTCTAAAGGAGGTGGAGGTGGTGAGCTGAGGAGGATTATGGCCATTTTATTTGGCCCAATTGAATCCGAGCTTAACTCATTCCTCAATCATTATGAAAAAATGGAAGCTAGGTAAAACAAACTATATGTTCTTTTGAAAGTTTTCAAATTTTGGGGTTGCTAATGTACTTGCTAATGTAATCTTTTATTGTTAATATATTTTAGTTTTTGTATGGGTGCTATGGTTCGTCTTGGTTTTCACGCACTGAAGGCAGAAAATACATCAACGTATATTGGGATGATATTTGGTACCGTGCTGGTACAAGAGAAGAGAAGCTTTGATCGATTGATGAACTCCTATGTCCAAGCGATCAACGACAGTCGACGTCCAAGAAAAGCAAAACCGGGCATTTTGGCTTTTGTCGCTGATTTTGAGGTACGTGTTGTGTATGCAGCATTGAGAATTTAGTACTTACTCATCGCCATCATCGAATATGTATCCAAGTCATTTTTCATTGACAGGACTTTGCTGTAATGGCCGAAACAATATTCGGAAACTCTGCGAGACGAAGTGATTTGGAAAAGTGGTACGTGAAGATGGTGGCCGCAGTCTTTGATGGGATTGTGCGTCTAGCCGCAGAGAGTAGCAAAACCCCAGGGGAGGTAATCCGAATGGAGAATTTTCATCGGCTACACTCCATCTTGTCTAAACTCAAAGTTCAGGCACTGGAACAGCAGAAGAAGGATGCTAAAACTAAATATAGTGATGCTTTGAATGCCTACGTTACCAGATATTTTGGGAAACCACTTATCAAATTAAATGTAAAGAACTGAATTTATCAGCAAATAATTTCGCAATTAAATAGATGCAAAGGTTACCTGAAGTGATTACAACTTTTGAACTATATTAATTAACAGGAGTTCTTTGAAGGCGTCACAGCGAAAGTAAGTCAAGGAGTGAAAGAATCAGAAATCGGATACCAAATGGCGTTTAGCAGGGCAGAATTAAAACGAGTGATTAAGGACTATCCAGCAAAAGAGGTGAAGAAAGGACTAGAATCCTTGTATAAAAAGGTGGAGAAACATTTATCTGAGGACGAAAACTTACTCCAGGTATACTTCAATGACTTGTATTCATCATGTCATGTTCTTAATAATGCTAGTGTGATTTAAAAAAATGGATGATTCAATTGTGATTTTTAGGTGGTGTGGCGCGCTATGCAAGAAGAATTTATTGTGCAGTACAAATCTATCGAAAGCTTAATTGGGAGATGTTACCCCGGCTCCAAAATCACATTAGAATTCACCATTGACGACATACTTGTGTTCTTTTCCGAGATTGCACAATCTCACTGAAGTATTTATAAAAAAACATCTTTATCAGTTTTACACACTTATCATAATCAGCTAGCTGTTTGTTCCTGCTTTTTTTCCAGATGTGATATTATCCAGTTTGACTACAAACAGTAAATTTCTACAGCCTTAGATTCCTTTTAGTCGTATCATAATATATTTTTATTCGGTAATTGGTAACTGCGACGGTAGCAATAAATATGTCTGATATATATAATATATAGCTTTAAAAACTTTGTTTAAAATATCTTTTCTGTTTAAAAAATAAATTTTTCGTAAAACTTTGCAACAAACAAATGTCACACTAAAAATGAAAGAGTAAATGTGGTTTTCATCGAGCTCCTTTCTCATACAATTTAGTTAGCAATATACGTTCAACGCAATTTTGTAAGCCACCTCAATAAGATTTTGAGACATAGGGCCATCCTCATAACAAATATAAATTTCTCTTTCTTCTGGATAAATCCTTCCCACAACCCAGTAATTCACCTCCCGCTTTCTTGGCTTCTTCTTGTGCAAGTCTCGGGGTTCAGTCACCTGACAGTTGAATAGGATCCCATGTTCCGAGATCGGTGCTAGAGCTCGACTCACCCATTTCTTGTCATAGCCACGTTCCTCCAGACGATTCTGTTTATGGTATGAAATCACATCAAATCAATTCACGATCCCATCTGGCCGATTGAAACGGAAAGGGATTTGGTGATCCATTTGGAGAAATTGATATTAAAATGTTTACCCGTGCATTAGCTGCCTTATGGAGGATATGGTGGATTACAGTGGCACTTTGACGAAAATTATGACGCACCACGGCAGCCCATCCTTCATGAACGTCTTTGGTGGACAGCATTACCCCACGACCAAACTCTACTTGAATGTAGTCGAATAGTACGTTTCCCCGTGTAACCCTGTTGAAAATAAAATAATGAGTGAGTGGCCACAAACCCTTTTCTTTTTACCAACCGCTTTGCTAACCGAACTGTAGTTTATTGAGATGGCCTAAAGATCACGTTCCACATTCCCATTTTTTTTCTCTATATTCGCCCACGTCTGAAATGGCAACAAACGTTTTATCCTTAACGAAGGCAATCTTCAGACCATGAATCATTTTGCTGCTTCCGGGGATATATTTTATAAAACTGACTTATATATCCCCTTTATTGCCAACAGCGGTTGAACTCATTAAATATTCTTCACTCATATCGTCCCCAGTTACTTAGGCCAAGTAAACTGTGCATTTCGGGGAATTTTACGGGACGAATGAAAATCAAAGTGAAAGTCGTGCTAACAGCATGTGTGAACGTGTTGGCAGCTTTATTGCCATGTCAGAAGATTTGCAAGTGGATTAAGAAATGATTTTTTTTGTACCGAATGAATTTCACTTCGCTCCCAGTAGTTGATCGACCACCGCTTGCCAATAATTCTCCAGTTGTGGACTCATACTGAAAAGTGATTACAAAGCATTTCTTTTCAAAAAGGAGACTGACACATGGTCCGCAAATCTATTTATATTAACTTCTTTCAATATATACCCATTTGAAAGAGCTGTTGTCACTCCCCGTGCCCGTCGTTGTGTCATCCATGTCTTCTCCGTCATCTGACTCCATTGTGGGATTCTCACTGATCCCAGGATATGGCACATCATCCAAGGACCCTGTCGTGGCTGCAATGATGCCCGATCTGATCCCTCCACTTCCGAGCAAGGATTGAGATGATAAAGAAGAGGAGGATGAGGTGGAGGACGGGGGAGTCCCACTGAGAAAACTTTTCATTCCCAATGGACCACCGTAAGGACTAGAACTATGGGAGGTAGACGTGGAGGAAACTGGACCCAGGGAAGATGTGCCAATGGGAGACGCGGATGAAGATGAACTGCTTCCGATTCCAGTGGAGGAGAAATGGACTGGACAAAGCTGAGTATCCGCAGCAGTATTTTTCAGGATGCTGCTCGTAGCCGGAACTTTCTTTATCACGCTGGAGGACGGATTGCAATTCTCTGCAATAGGACAATTATATTTATACATCTAATTTAAATCCAAAACTGGTTATCCAAACATTCAATAAATAGAAAAATAGATAGACAATAGAATAGAAGGGAGTGCATGAAATCCGGAGGGTTGACAAAAAAGTCGCGACCCATTTTACTACATCTTTTGCTTGCAAGGTTAGTCTCACAGTGCCCCACTTGAGATAATCTTGTTAAACAAATGTAACAGTACTACCTATAACATAATATTAACACAACTATACTAGTATATGTAGCAATAAAGCAACCACTTTCTTCGATAAGTCAATTCTCCCTTCAACTTTTCCCAACTTTTCCACTATAGACTGTCAAATAAATACGTCTGGTTTTCTACAGAAGGCCTTCATCTTTTAAAGAAATGGAGGGGAAAATGAGTCAAGTCTCTGCTCACTTATCCTTAACAAAAAAGCTTAGGATAAAACAAGATTAACAGGGAGAAAAGCCCATCTCCCCTTCCTTCTATTTTGATAAGACGAAAGACGAAAAAGAAAATGAGCGTATGAGTGGCTTTGTAGGAAAGAAGAGATTACAAATTACGGCTTTCCCAAAATAAAACTAGATTTTCATCCGCCTTAGCACCGTATGTCTATTCTCATGAGGATTTTTTCCGTTCCAGATAATATATATAAATATATTATATATATAGTCATAATCGTTAACGCTCTAATTTCTTTTATTGAAAAGTCTTCGGAAACTGGCCTCCTTCCAGGTTAATGTATGAAATGGAAGTAGAAAAAAAAGCTCAAAGTTTGTCAATTTTTTTTCTGGTTTATTGAAAGAAAAAAGTTTTATATAGGCTTTATCCATGTTTCGAGTCAAGTGGACTTACTGATTGTTGACAAGGAGTTTGGACCACTCGTGCTGAGTTTCTCTTGTTGACCACTCCCCAAATGATGTTTGGAAGGGGCGGATGAGCTTGTTCCACTCAGCTCGATGAACTCTTCCCTCTCCCCTTGCTTCTCCAGCCAGCACTCAAAACTTCGACTAAGGCCTGACTGATAGAGACGACCGATGGTGGCCATGGCACGACGAATCCACCCAACATCAGGTCCCACATGGCTGACAAACAAACAAACAAAAAAGTACATCAAAAGGTGGAGGAGAAAGGTCAAATATTGCTACTTTCCAGTGACTGAGCATCCAGCAAAAAGGATTTTATATGAATTGATTCTACCCATCACTTGGGATTAGTGTAATGCCTTACCCCTGATAGTCAGTCAAATGCTCCAGAACGAATCCAAGTGTGAAATGTCCCTGGAAGTAAAGAGAAGGAAAATATTGAGCAACCCGAGCTAAGGAAATAGTAGGTGCTGAGCAGATGGTGAAAATTGGGAGAATTCTTTTTATTTCCGGTTTTCTAGTCTCGGTAAATAAGCACGGTAAATGTAGTATGAAATGAGCATTTGTATACTGGAAAGGATCCCATTTTTTTCCTAAAAAAACAAAATGGACAAACACGAAAGAAAAAAAGTCAGAGGGTTTTTTTACTCACATTTCCTACAAGGGCTGAAAAGGAGCGAACAACTTTCGGTAAAGTTCCAATCGGGAGAGACCGTTCAATAGGTAAAGGGAACATGGAACCAGAGCTCCCCCCCACCCCATCATCATTATTATCTTCCCCCTCATCTGACTGATCCTGGGTGGAATTCGCCCCTTTCATGGAGATCTCTCCCCCCGTTGGGAATTGATTGGAAGTGGATGGACCGCCTTTTAATTCCTGTTGCTCGGCGGAGAGGAAGGAGTTGCTGCTGGCTGAGGTGAGAGAAGGGCCTCTTGTCATCCTTGGCAGGGAGGTTTGCTGCCAAAGAGCTAGTCTGGAGACGGGTTTCCATTTCTCCTGTAATGAGTTCCGCTTGATGCCATCCCACAGTCCCAGTTGAGTTCTCCACCAGCCATGAAAAGAGGATGCCAGCTCATTCTCGAGGTGAGAAGTAACGAGAAATCCCTGCAATCACAGTCCATTCCACTCCATTAGCTTGAATAATAAGGTATGGAGCACACACAGAAGTGGACTCCTTGTGAAGTACTTCCATACAATCACGCATCACTTCCCACGCTAATACCCTCTCCAAATCAACAAGATATCCTTCTCTAAAATAAACTTATCCTGATAATGTGAAAAAGAAGAAGAGGAAGAAAAAAAGGTGACAAAGGAACTGTTCCAGGTGTACACGCTCCCTGAATAATATCCTTTTTTCAAACCAGCACCCTCTCTCCACCAAGAAGAGTTGCTGATGGTGATGCGATGAGCACCCAAAAATGTCCCCACATGAAAGTGTTAGCTTATCAATTCCCCTTTTCCTCCAAAATAAAAGTAACCATTTAAGCTTCCATGTCCTCTCTAAATACCAACAGTAAACTGCTGGCCATGAAAGAAACTAAAGTATAAACAGCCCCTCTTTCTCCTTGCTTTCTCCTTCCTTTTTATTTTCACTTTTCAAAGGAATGGGAGCACCTTTCTCCTAATTGGGTCATTAAAAAGTAGATCAAAGCAGAGATATATTTATTCGTATACGTGAGAGAGTTAAGAAAGCTCTTATGTGTACTTTTCATTCCTCTCCACTGGGCCCCTAAACAGTTCTGCTGAGTGTTGGGATTTTTTTATATATTTATTTTTAGAAGTTGAAGGAGAACATCATCCCTCAGCAGAAAAAAAACGAAAAGAAAGTTGGGCAACCAGTCAACTTGTTTAGGATTATAACACGTACAATTAAGAAAGAGAAAGGAAAACAGCCCATATGTCTTCCACCTTACCTTGTACATGAGGCAGGATCCATGGCAATGAAACACTGGCAAGTCACCCATACCATCATTTGAGCGTCTGGAGGGGGACTGGAGAGAAAAAGGAGAAAAAAATGCAAAAGGAAGGTTAGATTTTTTTTCTCCTCCCTTCCTAATTAAGGTTTATCTTGTAGAAAATGGAAGAACATACGGGAAAAAAATACATTCCACAGACCTTGATATTACTACTCAGAGCATCCGAAGTTTCAAATGAATACAAGACGTCATCAATCCCACTCTAAATTCAATCAACGTTTTATACATCAGAATTTTTTTCCGAGAAAGTTTCAGATAACTTTTCTCCAAAAGTTCTACAGATGGAGGGGAGGCTATAAGCCTCCAATGTCGACAATACGAGTATATTAGCCATTAAGAAACACAACAGTAAATACTTACCCGAATGCTATTAGGAAAGCGGAGAAAATTGCCAGGCACTTGTGGGAACAAAAAGTCCTCGGAAAGGTCACCCAGCGCTGAAATTGAATTAGTGAGGAGTCTACTCACTTTCTCCCTGTTCGTATCCTTGAATGCCCTGGAAGCAAGGGAAGAAGCGATAATAATTGTATGAAAGTCGAAACTAATGAGACCATACATTATACCTAAGCATAAACACTAATTAATTATATATGAATTGTCATCTCAGCCTTTCCAACACGATAGGGATTCTGATCAGTCATCATCATCATCAACAACATCAATATGATTAGGGGGTTGCTTGTTTTGAAAAAAAAGTTGATGATAAGGATGATAGCGTGTTTAGCGGAAGCTATATGATATTTTTCTCTCTCCCGTTTTCAGAAAGGATGCGGTTGTGTAACCTACTCTTCAAACATTTGTCATAATGACACAGGGCATTTGTTCTCATCCTGACATGATGATGTTGATGATGATCATGATCATGAGGGGAAACGGAAGAACAACTTTTTTCTCCCTCTCTAGCTACTTTCAAGAGGATGAAGGAATTCAACTTTCTCGGCCTTCTGGCATGGCCCATTGCTGAAAATGATATCTCTGAGGCTAGCGCTGCCCTTTCTAACTAGACGTTTGGAACATGGACGTGGTGATCATGATGTTAGTGGTAAAACTTTTCCCACTGGTATTAGTCAGAGAAATTAAGCAATTTTCTCACAGTTAGTTTAAGTCCATAAAAAAAGGGGGGAACTAAAGTTTAAAAGAGGGAAACGCTATTATTGCTCAATATGTAAGATGTGCCATGCCATCATAATAATCCAAGCATCCAAACTCATCAGGAGTGAAGATGCAAGAAGCCTTCCCCATTTTCCAGGTTTTCCTCCCAGCATGGAGGGGAAAAGTGGCGAGTAAACTGTAATAAACCCAGCGGACAGCCTTTATAACCCTTATCCTACTGGCCCACATGTATAAATTGTTCCTTGGTTTTTTAAAAGGGAACACTCAGTTTTACAAGAATGGAGAAAGTTTTTTTTTCTTCTCTGGTTCAGAGAGGAAAAGGAGCCGGTGTATAAAATGTACGTAATGGACAGTGTTTACTCGTTATAAAGTGGTGCCCGTGGAGCGCTTTCTTTTCTGAAGAGAAAGAGACAAAGTGGCTTCCCGACAAGATGACAAGGACAAAAGGGTGAAAGTGAATGAAGGAAGGAAGGAGGAAAAAAGTATCCGTTTTGTACTCATTTCCCTTATAACGTCCCCTCTTTTTTCCCTATTTTGTTCCCTCCCTTTAAAGGAGAAAGGAAGAAACAGATTGTTCAGCTGAAGGAAAAGGAAACACTTTGTTTATTTTTTTTCTCTGGTGCTAATGGGAATGATGATAGCACTTTTCCCGCACCATTTCTCTTAGCCCATTTTCCTTTTATTAAAAAGTTTGCATGCTCACACTTTACACATTTTCCCCCCATCTCCCTGGTTAACACTTCCAATCCCGGGAATGGCCATCATTCCCATCTCCATCCAACACCACAATTCTCGAAATGATCGTGAGCAGCACTTTCTTCAGTCCCTGCACCGCTCCTCCTTCCTCCACTTGCCCACTTATATGCTCATTAGGTTCATTATGATTATTACTCTTGTTTTAAATTCCTCTCACCTTGACAAAGAGCCAAATTGGTACTTGAGCAAACTTTCTATTCGAGTCATAACCCGGGTGCTGACGGTAATCCCGCCTGTCTGGGGCTCCCTCCTAAGAAAAAAAGCAGAGAAATAGGTTGATTACGTTTTAACACCTCAACCACCAAAAAAATATTTTTTTACAAAAAAATAATGTCGACGACGGTGAGACAATTTTATTCCTATTTTTATTACTATCAGAGGAACGTGTCTCTAGCACTGGGCTTGACTTACCACCTAATTTTCTTCTCCTTCTTCTTCCCATCACTGGTTGCGGAGGTTCCGGGGGAAAGGTTAGAGTTGAGTTGACCCATTCCCCCACTACTATTACTACTACCTCCACCACCAGTCTTGGATCTTTGGTAGTGCTGTATACTGAAAGTGGAGAGGGTGGTTGCGACAGCTACCAGTAAGAGACTCTTGCCTTGGTCATCACTCCTGTACGTCACGTCCATCTCGCAGTCATCGATCACAACCTTGGACCTAAAGAGTATTAAGTATTAAGAAAGGAATATTAGGGAGTACACGTGAGGTGAGCATGACAAACGGTAGACGCGTTTCGATCTAATTGGATCTCTTCAGTACCGTGCA